>ML782298.1:1297928-1317598 GCA_009831015.1 Picea engelmannii
TGAGCATTATCTCTAACAATCTTCCCATTAGAGAAACTCCAATTTGTAGTTTTCCCACATTTAGAGCATGCTTCTTGACTAATTCTTATTTAGGATTGGGGAGGTGGCTCACATGCCTAGTTTTGAAGTTCATTAAAAATTCCCGCAATGACTTTAGCTATGGTAAGCGAGCCTATTACCTTGATTTTGTAATGGTGTTCGATCTTCTATATTCAATTCTCATTAATGTATGCTTGTTACCTTTCTATGATTGATCTTCTAGACATGTGCTTGGGACTTGTGATTGTGTGGTGGTGTAGGGGTTTTAGGAGTTCGGAACATTGTTGAGGATTTGGCACACATTTTGTCTATTGTATGTCTCTAATAGGGATTGTAGTGGTGTTAGGGGTTGTGGGTTTCAATTTGTTTTCTCTTTCACTTAGTATTGTGAATGTTCTAGTGTTTGGCCTCTTGTTTTAGGTTTTGGGTTTGGCCTTTTGTCTTGAAATTATGCTAAATAAGAGACAATTTTGTTGTAGTGGGGAATCTTTTGACTTGATGGAATTTGGCTTCTTTCATATTTTACTGTGAAAATAGTGGCCATTATTGCGTTGGATTAAAGGTAGGCTTTTAAAATCCTCTATCATTTTCATACTTTCGACAACATGATAGTTTATATGTAATTGTGTTGTTAAATGTTTGTGGTTCATTTTTCATTGCAGCTGAGGTGGTTCCCTTGCAACTATGTTACTAAATTGTAGTGTTTTCAATACTTAATAGGCTAGGATATTATAAATTTGATGTCCAATAGTGTTGTTTCTGGTTACGTGTCTTGCCAAATATTTTTCATTACCCTTTATTTTTATGATATAAACTCATTGACGGATTTTGAAAAACACTTTCCATGTATTGGATTTATAAGCATTTCTTCAAACATACAACATGCAAATTAAATACACTAGAAATAGAAAAGACAATATGTGGCATTTTATTATGAATGGAATTTGATACACAACAATAATAGAACTCTAAGGGTTGCTATAGCAACTTCAACAATAAACACTACCTGAACTCAAGCCAAAACCTATGACGCTGCCAAAATCTCCTCAAGAAGTGATGTGTCCTTCTCTGGACTGTCAAACCCTCGAAGGCATGGTTTTGATCTTCTCCTCACACACTTCCTACAACCCTTCAATCGTTTGTATCAAATATCTCTACAACCCCAGATCGCAAAGGTCCTCATGAGAAGAGACTGGACAACAAGCAGGGCCTCACATGACAAGGTTGGGCAACCAGGATGGGCCTCGCGGGACACCCTATAGTCAAATATCAGGGATGACTATGGACATCATTTCCTGAAACCCTCCGATCACTTGTGAAATCAGAGTATGACATCCTCCGTAAAGTTCTTCCAATCTCTTACATGAGTCAATCTACCTCCAACAGATACAAACTCAAGTGAAGCTCCAATGGAAATCCTGGATGGATTCCCCTCTTTTCCAAGATCCAATGGAAATATTAGGTGGATTCCCCTCTTATCTAGCTAGGGTGGATATTGCACCACTGAAACCAAACCAATAGTGGAAGGGTTCTACTAAAACCTAATGAAACAATGGATCCAAGAGCAATTCGAAAATGAGAAATCAAATCATAATCCCAAAGTGAGTCCCTTCCCCTCCTTTTATCATTTTTCCCAGCCTTATAGAACTTTCTCCTTTTTGACCAAATCAAATCTAGCTTCTAGAACTTTCCCCTTTTGACTAAATAAAAAATAACCCTTATCCCCCATTTTCTTTCACTTCAAGATTAAAAGTTACTATAATAATGGTTAAGTAACTTATCAATCTAAATTTATTTTATTTCCTTAATGTCACTTTAAATACACAACATCTCATTACTAATTTGAGTGTTTGTGGTTCATTTTTCATTGCAACTGAGGTGGTTCCCATGCAATTATGTTTCAAAATTGTAGTTCTCCCAATGCTTAATTTGCTAGGATATTATATTTGATGTCCAACAATGTTGTTTCTAGTTATGTGTCTTGCCAAATATTTTGCATTACCCTTTATTTTTATGATATAAAATCATTCGACCAAAGGGGTTGGATCCAATCGTGGAAAGCGAGGACTTTTTCACCATTGTGAAAGGTTCAATTCCCTTGGGGGATTTACCTAGAGCCATGGGGGAACCTTGAGGTAGTGTTCGAATGTGTGGTTGCACCCAAAGATACTATATTAAATGGTATCGTGACTCATGCACACATAAGTGGATCAAAGCCCAACCCCATGTCCTTCAAATTTTCAAATTTCCCATGGTGTAGAGCAGCCGGAGAGGGAGTGCGCTATTAAGGCACTCTGTAAGTGAAGCCACAGGTTCGAAACCTCTGGGGACACCTCAAATCCATCCATGTTAAGGGTTTGTGTGGTCTAGGTCGGGTGTGATCCCCAAGTGATTTTGACAACCTAGATTCCCCTGGGTCGTGGCATCTCAACCACAGGCCAATCCCACAATTTAGGGATATTTATCTAACAAAACAAATTGGTATAAACTCATTCACTAATTTTTACAAACACATTTCATGTATTGCATTTATAATCATTTCATCAAACATATAGCATGCAAATTAAATACACCATAAATAGAGGAGACAATTGTGGAATTTTATTATGAATGTAATCCAGTACACAACAATAATAGAACTCTAAGGGTTGCTATAGAAGCTTCAACAATAAACACTACAAACTCAAGCCAAAACATGTGATGATGCCAAAATCTCCTCAAGAAGTGATTTTTCCTTCTCTGGACCACCTAACCCTCGACAGTACAGTGTCATCCTACTCCTCGGAAACTTCTCACAACACTTCGACCGCCTATATCAAATAGATTTGCAACCTAGATCGTAGATTTTCTCGTGAGACGAGACTGGAAAACAAGTGTGGCCTCGCATGATCAGGTTGGGAAACCATCAGGGGCCTCGTGGGATGCGCTATACTCAAACCGCAGGGATGACTCTGAACACGGTTTCATGAAACACTCTAAGCACCTGCACAATCAGAGTGCAGTCTCCTTCATAAATTTTATTCAATATCCTATGTGAGTCGATCAACCTCCAATCGAAAAAAACTCAACTGAAGCTCCAATGGAAATCCTGGATGGATTCTCCTCTTGTCTAGGATCCAATTGAAATCCTGGGTGCATTCCCCTCTTGTCTAGCTAGGATGGATATTGCACCACCGATACCAAACCAATAGTGGAATGGTTTTGCTAAAAGATAACAAAACAATGGCTCCAAGACCACTTCCAAACAGATAAATCAAATCATGATGCCAAAGTGAGGCTCTACCCCTCCTTTTATCCATTTTTCCAACCTTCTAGAACTTTCCCCCTTTTCACCAAATCTAATCTAGCTTCTAAAATTTTCTCCTTTTGACTAAATCAAATATAACCCTTATCCCCCTTTTTCTTTCACTTTAAGATTAAAAGTTACTTTAATAAGGTTTAAGTAACTTATTAATCTAAAGTTACTTTATTTCCTTAATGTCACTTTAAATAAACAACATCTCTTAACTAAGTGACATTAAATAACCCCTTTTTACTTCATTTTTCTTTACTAACGAGTCATGCAATTCATTTCCACTGCCAAACAAGGGAATCCAAAAATGGGGACATGACAAATCCTCCCTTCCCAAAGATTGCTTGTCCTCAAGCAATTCCATCATGCCCATAGGAAAAACAAACTAAACCAAATTGGAACTAATGATGATCCCTTGGTCCCAAACCAATCTAAAAGATGCAAAGCATCTACTTCCCACAATATTGTATTGTAATGTGATAACATCAGGGGCCCCTTGAAGGCCACCTATCAATAGACAAACTAGATACTATGAAAACTGAGTACAATCTTCATAGAATGTACCATCTAGGAAACTAATCCACTGTGCCATATGAATAGGATCCTGAGAGTAATAACTTGCTCTCCTATCTGTACCAGCTACCAAACTATCATCCTATAAAATCCCAGGTTCCCATGCTATCACCAAAAAGGACTCATCATGTTGTAGTTGTGCCACTCTGATTGTAGATATTTGCACCTCCTACCTAGAATGCATCCTCAAACTGTAATGCCTCAAAGAAATGTCCCCACTATCAAGGATTGTATTCTGCCACTCGATCTCAGTGGAGTCACCCAAACCAACTCTAAAATCATACATCCAAGAGAACTCTATGTGGCCACAAGCTGATAGGGAATCCATGACACCTAGTCTCGAAGCATCAAATGGAAAGGTTGTAATACTCCACCATCCCCAACCTACTGCAATCATCCAAGAATCATTCACACAATCTCCTAACACATTGTCTGCAAAGTCTCTCCATATGAACACAAGAATCCCATAGGTTGTAAAGTCACTAGTGTCCCAAACTAACCTATATGATGTGAAACACACTCTACTCGCACTGGTTTGTAAGGTGTTAATACAAAAATCCACTTGACTTCTCCCAATAAGCCAAGAAATCATAATTTTCCTAAACTCGATCAACTCCTCGGAAGACCACTCCTCCAAGAAACCATCCCTAATCCTCCCAAAAGTAAACTCTGGAAGGTCAAAACCAATGCTCTCCTCTCTAATAGTAGTTTAATTGTCAAACAATGTAATCCTACGGTCCCAAACTAATCCCAAAAAGGTGAAATCATGTTGACACTGCACCACTTTGATCATTACTGTCAAACCAAAGTGCCCAATCTACATTCTCCTCTCCTAGAACCCTAAGTTGATCTCCCTGAAGGGTATGAAACAACCATCCTAAATCTTCCCTTGCGAAGGTGTCTAAGTGAAGTCTAAGTCTACAAATCCATGATAGGCCTTGAGTTTGTCCTACCTTATAGGGTAAGTCTCGACCTCCCCTCTACTAACGTCCCAAAAATAAAATAGACCACTCGTTGTCATCGCTATGTCGATCATCATCATCATCTGAATCAATCTATCACTTAAATGAATCCACGGATCCCACCACCAAATTGGAAATCCACCACTCTGAATACTTTCTAGTTGTTTTTGTGCCATACTAGTAACCATCATATTCAAAATGATCCAAGTCCCTAGTATGCCATCATCTAGTGGAAACCGGGTACTAAGAATCAAATCTATTCCTGCTAATTTTGACATAAATAAAATCCAAAACCCAAATCCCGGAAGATGAAAAGCCAATAGGTTTGTGGACCCTGTTTTGAGTAGTTTGGTTTATTAACTTCTCGCGAGTGTAACTTTGGAATATGATCTACTTTTGGGGCACAAGATATATCGTTGTAAAGGTATTGACGAGGAGTTTATTTTACAGGATCAATAATTTATTTGATGATAATTGAGGCACTCGACTGCAAAAATCATCATTTAGGCCCCCAAAATGGCCTGGGAAGTTTAGGACCAGAAAAACTACTAAGAATAGTAAATTGCCAAAAACAATTGTTTTGAGCCAGATGGAATAGTTGGGTGGCCAACGATATCCACCTGGATCAATCCTCCCTCCTTAGGAAGCAATGGTCTCCATTGCATTGATTTCTCGGGGAAGAGGGGGAAGTGTTTGTTGAATCTAAACCTTTGTGAGTTGCTTGCCTCATTGGAGAAGTTGTGTTGCTTGACTTGTGGAAGTTTGTCGAGAACCTGATGTTGGAAATGTTGGACCTTTTGAATCAGTCTGGATACATGGGATGACTATGTGCAAAATGAATCTTTGCACTTTTCTTCAATCTTGTCGACGTGCTTCTACTAGATAAAAGGTGCTTTGACTAAGGATGTAGTGGTTGCAGTGTCCTTTTGTTCACCTTTTGAAAATATTGTGAAGAGGATGAATTTTGTAGTATGAGATATTACTTTGCGGTGTTGTTTAGGTGGGACAATAGTCAGAACTATCTCTAGTATCCTGTAGAGATGACCCCCTAGAGTATTAATGACATTATGAGGTCAAGACTCATAAATAACATGGTGTTTCCACATATATGGCTAGCCCAAAAGAAATTCACAGACATCCAATGTGGAAACATCACATAATACCTCATCCTTGAAGGGATTCATGTCGTATGACAAGCAACACTGTTGGTTGACACAGATATCTCATCCCTGGCGAAGCCACCCGATGTTGTATGGTTGTGGGTGTGGTGTTGTCGACAAGCCCAACTTTTTGATGACCTCTGTTGAGATGAGCTTCTTTTGGCTTCTGTTATCAACAATAAAATGTAGTGGGGTCCCCTTCACCCACATCTGTGAATGAAAAAGGCGTTCCCCATCTTTAGGATTTATTGGTTCTTCTGGTTTAATTGGTCTGGTCATGACAGTAGCATTGGGGTCTACGTCGATGATCTTTCTTCTCCCATTATTTTATGAATCATATTCTGAATAAGGGTTCGACGCCTTTTATTTGATCTCGGCCACCAATGATTATTTTGAGTGGCATTCATCAATGTTGTGCCCGAGGATTTTGTGGAAATCGCACCACTTTCTAGTGTCCTTCTTCATCTTTTTTTTACCCTTCTTTTCCTGTGGCTTGGACATGTTTCCTCGAGGCTGGTTGTTAAGGCCGTCTTTACCGTACTTTGTTTGTTGCGGATTTGCAGACCCAAACTCTCATTTTTTCTGGTGCCTAAATTTCTTCTTGATTTTGACAACATATCGATAGGCAGCTCCCAGTGATGAGATGTCTAGAAAATCCATTTCGGTTTGGATGTACCTATGTAGAGCCCCGTGGTATTTTAGAACTAGATGTCTCTTAGAGACTTTGATACCCATCTTGGTGCGCAAGGTATGGAATGTATTTGTGATCTTCGACATTGTTTTTCCCCTCTCTTTCCGCAATGTGGTCCATCTCATGTATTTGTCGTCATAGTTACCAACAAGGTAATATTGTTCCTTGACCGCATCCACAAAAAAATCCCAAATGGGCTTGGCCCCATATATTATAGACTCCTCTGTGGAACTTTTCTCCTAGTAAATTTTCCACCAATGTTTTACATGGGGGAGATCCTTAAGGAGTGCAAAGGTGATCTTTTCCCTATCGTAAAAATTGTGAACAGAGAAATAACCTTCTAAAAGATTTAACCATTTTTCTAGGGAATCTTCATCCATATGACATTCAAATAAAGGAATATCAAAATTAACTTGTACATTGAAAGGAGAGGTTTCTCTAAAGTGGTTGCTTGATGAAGATGCACCTATTGTTAATGACATGCATTGAAGGATGAGGGGAAAATTCTCCATCATTTTGTCCCTCAGTTGCATGACAACTTGCTCAAGCAACATATTATTAGAATCTTTTTCTCTGGCATTTTTCTTTTCTTCCGCCATGGAGGGTTTCTTGGGCGTTCGAGAGCGATTGTCCTCAAGAGAGACAAGATCGATACCCAACTTTCTATACTCGGACCGCGTGGGGGACATGCACTGAAAAATGATCAAGAGCAGCATGCTCTGATACCACTGATCCAGATTATTTTCAACACAAAATAAGAGCGGAGATGTAATAAAGAAATGTAAAGAGATATATCAGATATCCAATAATATAACAAATATATATGAGAGATATAACCATAAACACGAAGATACAATAATGCATAATTTAAATTAGTGAGAGAATGTACAGAAACTATAAAATTACAGACTGAATGACTCGCTAGAATGTTGGCATCTTGTATCTTAGAAGAAATGTGACAGATACGCTCATTCACAAGAAGATGGTGATGTTTACAATGAGGCTCTATAGGTATTTTTAACATAAATAAAATCCAAAATCCTAACTTCGAAAGATGAAAATCAAACATGTTTAGGGACCCCGTTTTGGGTAGCTTGGTGTATCAATTTCTTAGGGGCGTAACTTTGGAATACGATCTTTGTTTGGGGTGCACGATAGCTCGTCGGAAACATATTGAGGAGGAGCTTCATTTAAGAGGCTCAATCATGGGTTCAACGATGATTGAAGTTCCTATTCGTGAAAAAGTGTTGTTTAGACCCTCAAAATGGCCTCGAAAGTTTAGGACCTGAAAAACTGTTAAAAATAGTAAATTGCCAAAAAAAATATTTTGAGCCAGTTGGAATAGGTGGGTGGCCACCGATATCCACGTGGATCAATTACATTGGTATTAAATCCTCTCTCCAAATAAACTCTACCATTATTCAAAGAGAACAAATTCCTAATTGATAGTGAATTGATTTCAATCATTGACCACACTTTTCATAACTCCTCTAACCCCACCTTTTTTCCAACGCTACACATTACCCATTTATTTTTCGTAAATAAAAGGAAAATCAAATCAAATCATAGAAGGTGGGAACAACAAAAAGAAATATTTTTTTATCATAGAAAATGTACATACACCAACTTAAAAAAAATATTAAAGGATCACTTTACTACAATTATCAATTACATGAAGAATTATCAATATTATCTATGAGAATAACATAGTATCCTTCATATTGTCAAACATCATTATAAAAAAAACCATCAAATGGATCACAATGGTAAACATATCAAAAACCATTATATGAAAATTATTGTAGAACCCAACAAGTAATCATCGTTGAGAACTCTAGGAATCATGCATGATTTAAACATGACCCCATCACAGAGTAAAAACATTGAACCCAACAAGTAATCATCATTAAGAACTCTAGGAATCATGCATGATTTAAACATGACCCCATCACAAAGTAAAAACATTTCCCAAATTTGCAAAAAAAATCCACCATGAATTGTCAAAGGACCTTATCACTAAGAAACATAGATTTCCATGTAGGCCAATTGGAATAAGACTCACACGGCTCAAATTTATTAACAACACAACATCAAAATAAGGGATGGTATTTCTATAATTTAGATACCATTCAATGAGTCATTCATTTCACTTACCTAACAATTTGAAGAGAAAAGTAATATTATGTTTGAATAGGTCAAATTTTTGAACTTCCAAGTCACATGTAAAAGTGTATAAATTATACATTATAATAGAAATATAAAGAAAAGGACTATCTAATTGGTTTACTTTTTAGATCTATGTATGATTAAAAAATCAATTACATAAGATCAAAATCAATGAATATATGATTAAAATATGTTAAAAAGCACAACATCATTATACCAAAATAATCCATTACCTCTTCTAAAACAAAAATTATTATCTTAAACTAAAAAAAATGATGAACACAAAATTTATAAAAGTATTTAAAAAAAAAATCAATTTAAAAAACACATCATTTCAAAATTCTTAAATACAAGTTAACTAAACAAAGAAGAATATTCGAATTTCAATGGATCCTACATAGTATAAAGGTAAAAGTTTAAACAAAGAAGAATATTCCAATTCCAATGGATCCTACATAGTATAAAGGCAAAAGTTTTATCCATGATGGTATTTTTGTATTCCAAAGGATCCTACATAGTATAAAGGTAGAAGTTTTACCCATGATGATATTTTTTTACGAAAATAAAGAAGGCATTGAGTTATTTATTCTAATAAGTTTTAAGTTAAATGTTAACATAATTATAATTAAAGTATTACTAAATGCACAACCACAATATTTATATCTACTTATAACTAGCACAACCAACCTAATAAAGTGGTTGATATAAGTAGATAGGGATTATTTTCCATGTTTTCAAAATAATACTACCAATCCACTATATCAATCACTTTACTAACGTGGTTGTTGTTTATATATTAATATCATACATATAATATTTTTTTTAAGACGTTGTTAATATACTTGAATGCACTTATCTTTATAACAATCTTTAATTTTAATTTCAAATACACATATATTATATATTTTGAATAAATAATTAACTATATATTCATTTTGTACCTTCAATTTAATATTAAAAAATTCAAATTATAAATTATTTTTATTCTGTTTTATATTTGAAAAAATAAAAAATTAAATTTTAATTATATAAATTTGTAATAATTTATAAAAACTAATACCTAAAAGTAATCTATTTAATAATTCCTAACAATTAATTTATTTATATCCTTATGTTTATATTATTAAATATATCTTAAACTCCTCCCTTTATACTTTCTCTTTAATCTATCACTCTTCTTATAATCATAATTTATAAACAGAACTTTTCTCCCATTTTTTTTTTTAAGGAGAAAGTGAATTAATACCTAGGATGAAAGGAATAATGTTGGCGTTTTACTAGGGTTACTTATTGTTGGCACGCATGCAGGTTGAATACTTTTAAGTTACAACCTCTTTATTAGGATAATGTGCATTTTTGATGGGGTGGTGGCGCTCGTGTCTCTCCCAACAAGTAGAGCAGATCATTTCAATATCAATCACTTCTCCTATTATGTGGAAATACATTGTTTAAAACGTAAACAAATGCTTAATATCTCCTCTACTTTGATCAAATAATCCAATTAACTAATAATTTTGTTTATTTTCTATAGCATTTATTGTATTTAATGACTAAGGATTTGATTTTTTTGAAATATTTGAAACTCTCTCAATCTGATTGTCTATCATTCACAATTTTCTAATCTAAATCATAAAATTAATTGTTTGTTTTCGTTGATTTAGTTGTTAAATCAATTTTATGAGATTGAAATCTATTCATAAAATACATCAATAAAATTTCAATTAGATGCATTAATATACATGTAGTAAATAGAGACATTATTTCGCATGTATTCAATGATCACAAGGTATTATGCATGTCTCCTCAGTTGGAACGCAATACTTCTGCAAAACACAAATATGAAAGGGAAAACCATGTATAACAATATTCCTCATATTGAGCACCTTGGAGAATTCATCAACATTGCAATCGAATGCATATAAAAAAAAACACTTTTCTCATTGACAGATGCTAGTAAAGTTGTGTGTATCACAACTGACACTGCATGTGATCCATACTTTCATGTTTGTTGTCTGTAGCCTCAACTCAGCGTATTCACCAACTATGGAATGGTATGAAACAAAAAAAAATGTTTAAAGATTCTACAACCTCTAATACCTTAACAAACATCTCTTTTACAAATTAAAGAAACCATTGCATATCAATAATAAATAAATGAGAATGCACACCATAAATCAAATACATAGATTTTCTAAGATGAAGAAAAAACCTCTAATGGATCTCACAAATACTTTCATGTTTGTTGTCTGTAGCCTCAACTCGAGCGTATTCACCAACTATGGAATGGTATAAAACAAAAAAAATGTTTAAAGATTCTACAACCTCTAATACCTTAACAAACATCTCTTTTACAAATTGAAGAAACCATTGCATATCAATAATAAATAAATGACAATGCACACCATAAATCAAATACATAGATTTTCTAAGATGAAGAAAAAACCTCTAATGGATCTCACAAATAATTCTTTATGTATATATTTTCTGGCCAAGAAGATCGAAACTACAAGATATGTTGATGTTTCAACATCGACATTCTCTGATATTGGTCATGCTGATTACATTATATTATAAGTATATAAATAATATATTTATAATATAATATATAAATATAAATAATCTATAATTTATAATTGATAATAAATTCATTAATGAAAAGAAAATAATGGAAAAGACGTGTTCATTAATGAAAGGACACTCTGTCCAAGTATATATGTTGGGGCCCTCAATTTTCATCTTATATCATCTCATATGATATTTAATTACAACATAATCTCGTAGAATATTTACTTACTATTTTCAGTGTGTAATTATTCTATGATAACAATAATCATAAGGTAATAATTATCAGATTTGAAGATCAGAATATCCAACATGGTATCGGAGCATACCTAAGGTTAAAATAAAATTCAACATGGCATTAGAGTGAAGTTAAAATATTTGAATGCCAGAGCTTTCAAATATTTTATTTTTTTTTAAATTGTACATACGTGGTCACAAGCGTCCTGTGCACATAGAGCGACCACAGTCGTGGTTTCCAGTGGTCTATGAACACAAAGAGACCATAGTGGGTGGTCGCGAGTGGCCTGTGAACAAAGTGCGACCACATTTATGGTCACGAGCGACCTATGAACACAAATTGACCATAGTCGTAGTCCCGAGCAACCTCTACACATAGAGCGACCACTGATGTGGTCGCGAGCGGCTTGTGCACATAGAGTCACCACAGTCGTGGCCGCGAGAAACATATGCACACAGAGCGACCATAGTCGTGGTCACAAGCAACCTATGCACACATGACGACCACATTCCCTTTGGTCTTTATTTTCCTAATTACAAGGTGTGACTGCCTTAAGGAAGTGAGGTACAGATATTCTCACATGGAGATCGATAGTGAGGAGCAAAAGGCTCTGAAGGATAAGGGTAAAGATATCTCTTTCCCATTTTTTCATCCTTTAGACTGCCAAGACGAGTTAATAGAGACAACAAAGCTAGTGGATCTAACTAGAGATGTTCCATTAATTAGGAAAAGGCCAGCATGGCTTCATGACACTTTGCAGAATGCAAAGGGGCATGCCACTTCTAGTGGCACTTTCAAGGAGAGAAAACAATATCAAAGGTTCTAGAGTTATATGGTGTTAATGAGCCACATCATTGATTATGAACCCTCCAGTTATGAGGAGGCACCATGATCTAGGTGGCCACCCACCTATTCCAATTGGCTCTGTTATCACACATTTTTTAGGATAGGCTTAATAGCTTGAAGGCAAGGGTCAAACTTGCGTAACAGGAGCTTCCCCACCCACTGTCACCTCGATGGGAAGATATTTCTATTCAGGGTGGCTAATCCCAAGGGAGACGTCCCTAGTAATCTGGGGTTCTGAAAGCTCTTAAGGTTTAAAGGATAAAGATGAGGGTTTCCTTTCATAGATTACTGCTAAAAGAGATAGTCAAAGATGAAGGTATTCCACTAAAAAGGGCACCTGTTTGCGAGACAAGGAAAATAAAACTAAAATGTGCAAGCAGTGGTTAGTACTTCATAAATAGATGACTATCTTGAATATATATGAACAATAATAAATGTAATTATTGACGAAGTCAATGATTGCTAATAAAGACACTGGCTTATAAATCTACTTCAATAAATACAAAATGGTGCTTGCATTCAATGTATAAAGTCAAATCTTTGTATTACCACAATGCATTAAATGTGCTCATATATAAATATTGTTTCTACGTCACTATGCTTACTAGAAGGTGACGTCAAGCTTGTTCTAGGTTAGTTTTGCTAGACTATGAGATGGACATTTTGCTAATTAGGCCAATGAAAATAACCAATACTTCAAAGTCTATCAATGGATGACAATGCCGCAACGTTTCAAGCCAAACAAAAGTTCAAAATAGGAATGACGTCATCTTAGGGTTAGGGTTAGTAAGTCGCTAGGGTTAGTTAGGGTTTTGATTTAAGAGAGTTTTAAAGATTGTTTGAACTTGGAAGACTCAATGTTGCAATTTTAGACTAGTGCCTTGGGTAAATGGAGTCAAAGAGAGAGGCTAAAAGGCTTGGAAATATTTAAACCTAAGGACGAGAGAGTTAGGCTTAATGGTGCTGCAATGGCAGGGCCACCAAGTCAAAACCGTAAGGGGAGAAGGCTCATTCCGGTGTAGCTTAAGCTAGGCCTCATGCTCCTCCCTCTTTCCTTAAGACTCTTTGGAAAAACGGCTAGCTATAAAACATAAATCTAGGGCTGAAAAGTGTTGTTTGGGGCCAAGGATTTTCAAACCCTAAGAGTCAAACCCTAGGTGTAAAATTAATTAGGCCTAGGACGTCTTCTTTCTTCAATTTATGTTTCAAACTAACTCAAGAAAAAGAAGAACTAGTGTAGCAATGGCTAGGCTATATCCTTCTTAATCAAATGGCTAATCAAGCTTTTATCACGGGGACATAAAGAAAGGACCTACTTGTGTGCTTGGTCCCTAGGGTTTCAATGATTAAGCATAAAAATAACAATGTAACTATACATGTAAGAATTTTAAGCCACAACCATTCAATCAAGAAGTTTTGTATGAGAAAAACACTTACAAATCAATGATTAGCTTATCAAACCCTAGTTGTAACACCTTCCAATGATAAAAACACCATATGCATGCCAAAGATAATCCTTCCAAGTGTAGCGCCTCAACTCCAAGAGCCAATCCAAGACAAAAAGACTAAAAAAGTATCTCTCATAAGAGAGTGAGTTGTGTTATTAAAATGAGGCTCAACGTCCTCAATATATATCATCCAAATGACCTTAATTTACAAAATAGGTCATTAAAAACAACCAACAAAGATGACTTAACAATATTCCATTATTTGTCACATTAAAATCTAAAATGTCAAAGTAAGAACTAAAAAGGGAGACGTCGGGCCCCTCTAAGGGAGACGTTGGCCCTTTTTGGGCATCATCAGCATCCAGAAGGCAAAACATTGGCCCCTCTAGGGCTCCTGCAACCTGCCACACGTGCCAAATAGTCCCAGCACGTTTTCACATGCTCCAGAAATCGTCCAGCCTCCCCTGAGTAGCATTTTGTCCATCAAAGCCATCATCTCATCTACAAGGGGTGACCCCCCCTAGGTCAATATCTTCCAAAGTGTCCTGGTCAGGGCGTCCTTCTATCTTCTTCATGCAAGGGCTCATCATGACGTTGTCCTGCCTCTGCCATCCCAGCAACCATCTGATGGGCTCTTCAGCCCCATGGAGGTCTGAGCTAATCATCTCCCCATGTGTACTGGTCCTCTGGTACCTGTCCGCCGGGTATGGTCCTGCACATCAAAGACTACGCCCTCCATGGGCTCATTAGTCCTAGAGATCATAGCAATGTAAATCATATCTCATCATTAAAGTTATCAAATATATTCATGAAATCCCTAACATATCATCTAATAGCTCAAAGATATTACAGAGATCTATTATACAAAGCTAAGGAAACCGACAGAACAACCTATTGGGCTAATACCCACAAGAGATGGAAAGTTTCCTCAGAAGATGATTCAAGCCATTTTTTATGTGGTGATGTGGTTTTTAGGGATGTCTAGTCATAGTAAGACCAAGGGCAGGTGTTGTCTGTGGGTGCCTTTGTAGGAGGCGAGTTGTACCCGTCATGGATGCATTTTTTCCAAGCCCTTTATTGCCTTCATTATTC
The DNA here is from genome assembly GCA_009831015.1 of Picea engelmannii. Classification (NCBI taxonomy): domain Eukaryota; kingdom Viridiplantae; phylum Streptophyta; class Pinopsida; order Pinales; family Pinaceae; genus Picea; species Picea engelmannii. Next base: position 1,312,998 of record ML782298.1, read on the forward strand.
TTTTTTACTTCAAGGTCTGACCAGAGGAAACTACCTTGGATTGGTGGCCAGATCTGACAGCGTTACCCACTGGTATCTTTGCAGAAATGATAAGGCTGGATCGTGATGAGACCCCCTTTCCTTTGGCCATGCAACCAAAGGTCACTGCCCTGGTTTGGTGACCATATAGTGGCAATGTCATACTACTAAATAACTATGAACATAATGGGCCGGCTCATTATGAGACCTCCCATCCTCTTGGTTAGGTATTGTTTTTATCATTTTCTTAAGGTCTCTTAGTTTTTTATCGAGAGGCTTTTTATTGCCTTCTCTGGGATCCCCTGGGCAAAGCATCTCTAGGTTTTATTTCCTATGTCTTTTATCTTTTACCAGCTGCTTTTACCCCTTGGGCCTTTAGCCCCTTCTTCCCACAAGACAAAGTGTAACCCTCAAAGGTCATACTAATGGCCATACTAGGGGAATGGGATGTATGAGTGGGGTATAAGATGTAAATATGATAAGGTCCCGGGAGCGGACGATGGCTCTGCAAATCCCCCTTGGTGGCTAACCAAAAGCCATGAATATCAACTTGCTAAGTCACCCCATCAATCACCCGAACAATGTTCAAGTGGATTAGTGTAAGATCCAAGCAGTCATCAGAAATGAAAGGAACCTAATGCATATATAAGAAGGTTATAACGATCAAATATGACACATAACATGATACCTCGGACCAATTACCTCATGTAGCAAGAGTCCTCTTCGATGCAAGCCCAGGTCAGTGGTGATGGAAGCTGCTACTACTGACAGGACAAATATGACGAAGAAGAAGAAAGATGGGCCCTCCAGGGCCATGCTCAAGTCAATCTCGCTCTCGGTACTCCATGTCTAGGACCATGTGGGCCTCGAGACATGATCTCCTAGTTATCCCTAGATATCGAGGATAACATCTGGCTCCAACTCGGGGACATGTGCTAACTGTAGAGCACATGAGAACCTCAACAATCTCTGGAATAGACCTATATACCTACTCACACTTGACAAGAAAGCATCAGTGACAAAATGTGGGGTGGTATTGCCACCCCGCAAAATAATGATATGTGCATATAAGGCAATTATGAGTAAAAAGTAAAAGACTTACCTGTACTTACCTGTTGGCTGCAGGTTGGTGTAATCAAACAACCAATGTAGCCAATCCAATAATGCTCCTTGATACCTGCCTTTGTGCTTCATCATAAACCAAAACAGTGACAAATCAAGCACAAAAATGTCATGAGTTAGAACATATATCACATCATCATGAATCTCAAAGTCTAACTCATGGAGGCGGGGTGGGAGGGACAAAGTCCTGCCAAGTCCATCTCTGAGAAAAGTACTCAATCCTATCCGAGAGAGGGTCATGAAAAAGACAAGGTTCAGAAAACTGACTCAAAGGGCCTGTAAACTGGTTACCTAGAACATCCTCATGCTCTAAGGAAAGAATTGACAAAATTTTAGTAGATGACTGGCAAATTATCAAGAGAAGGTTGAAAAACTGATTAGAAATAACATTATCCAACCAACCCTTAGAGTCTAGGGTTTGCCCAGAACGAAACTCAACACAAAAAAGGTATTTCCCAACTACGCCCTTAATGGACAAGTATGGCAAGGTAACAACGGGTGGTTGGGGTGAAAAGTCATGAGGGACCTTCCTTAGGCAAACAATGTCTTTACTTGTATTAAAATCTGAGCACAGAAGCTATTGGTAATAATCTTCATGAAAAGAATCCAAGTGCTCAGAAGCGTACTCATCAAACATCTCAAGGTAAAACCAAAAATCATCAGGAAAATTAGGTACTAGGTCATCCTTGGTTTTTTTAGAAGTACAGGTAAAAATCTCATCTCCTTGTTGCCATTGGTTGGAAGTACTCTGTTGTGACAATTGCAAGGGCAACAATTTGAGATGACACTCAGTGTCATAGATGGGATCCAGGTCATAACCAACTATATCCCACCTACGTCTCCCAACATGTATGAACTCCTCAATGTTATCAATAGTGTCATTATTTGTGTCATAGCATGCAGGGTTTGAAAATTTTGAAAATTCATCCTCCTCTCTTTCTTCATTGCAAAGCAAGGCATCATCAATAACTGAGGGAGGAGGGTAACTTACTGTTCCTTCTTGTGCAGGAACTCCGAGGACACTGGTGTTTTCAGCATGTTTCATTATTTCATCCTCATGGACTGCTTCTTTATCTTTGATTGCACAGAAAGGGCCATCAACTTCGTTCAAAGCTTCCTTTTCTTCTTCATCTTCTGAATACACAGTGTCATTGGCATCTTGAAGTGGAAAGTGACTAACCTCATCTTAATTTTGTTGTATAGGATAAACAGGTTCTTGGATGACTTCATCAGTGGGAGGAGCATGGGTGGATACTTCATCATCTTGCTTAGTTTCTTGCTCCTTAATCACGTCCTCATTCTGTTGATTGAAAACTTGTTCCTTTCTCTCCTGTGGATCTTCAGCAGAGGCTTCAAGGGAAGCTAGCTTTATCAAGATGAGAGTGTCCATAGCATTTGTCTTGGTTAAAGAGAGACTCTTTTCAATTTGAATGGCCATGTTGTGAGCTTCTGCAAGTGTTTTTGGATTCTTTTTATTTAGAAGGAAGCTCAAATGTCCTTGAAGTCCATTAGTATAGAGGTAAAAGAGGTAGTTGCCTTCAGGACGATGGATTTGTGGAATCTGGTAGAGCAATCTCTGGAATCTAACCCCAAAATCTCTGACAACCTCATACTTTGTTTGCTTTATGCCTTCAAGCTCTTTCAGTAATGATTGCATGTCTTCTATTTTCATGGTCCACTTCGCAAGGAAAACTTTTTCAAAAAGTTCCATAGAAGTGATGCTGGCAGCTGGAAGGTTATCATACCATCTTCTAGCCCTTCCATGCAGGGAAGCAGAGAAAAGTTTCATCACCAAATCTACAGCCTCGTCGCTGACAGGGAAGTGTTGAAAGAATTTCCAAAACCTTCTCATGTGAGACTTGGGACATTCTTCATCGATGCCAGAAAAACGAGGGAGGAAATCCTCATAACGAGGAGGCATTTTTCTGGGATATCCCAGGATTTCACTCATATCCAAAGGTTTGTAGTTTCCTGGGTCCCATTGTGAAGTCATTGTTGGCTTCGTCATCAGTGGAGTTGCCAGATAGTTTCCTTGAAACTACCAAAGAATAGGGGGAAAATAAAGTAGTGGAGTCGCCAGGTAAGCTTGTAAGAAAGGACTTCATAGGCAAGGCTTACCAAAAGTTTGTCATTGAGGAAGTTTGACTCAGTGTTCCCCGACAACGGTGCCAAAATGTTATCGCACAGTTTGTAGGATAGGCTTAATAGCTTGAAGGCAAGGGTCAAACTAGCGTAATAGGAGCTTCCCCACCCACTGTCACCTCGATGGGGAGCTCTTTCTATTCAGGGTGGCTAATCTCGAGGGAGACGTCCCTAGTAATATGTGGTTCTGAAAGGTCTTAAGGTTTAAAGGATAAAGATGAGGGTTTCCTTTCACAAATTACTGCCAAAAGAGATAGTCAAAGATGAAGGTATTCCACTGAAAAGGGCACCTGTTTGCGAGACAAGGCAAATAAAACTAAAATGTGCAAGCAGTGGTTAGTACTTCATAAATAGATGACTATCTTTAATATATATGAACAATAATAAATGTAATTATTGACGAAGTCAATGATTGCTAATAAAGGCAATGGCTTATAAATCTACTTCTTCAATAAATACAAAATGGTGCTTGCATTCAATGTATAAAGTCAAATCTTTGTATTATCACAATGCATTAAATGTGCTCATATATAACTATTCTTGCTGCGTCACTATGCTTACTAGAAGGTGACGTCAAGCTTGTTCTAGGTTAGTTTTGCTAGACTATTAGATGGACGTTTTGCTAATTAGGACAATGAAAATAACCAATACTTCAAATTCTATCAATGGATGACAATGCCACAATGTTTCAAGCCAAACAAAAGTTTAAAATAGGCATGACGTCATCTTCGGGTTAGGGTTAGTAAGTCGTTAGGGTTAGTTAGGGTTTCGATTTAAGAGAGTTTTAAATATTGTTTGAACTTGGAAGACTCAACGTTGCAATTTTAGACTAGTGACTTGGGTAAATGGAGTCAAAGAGAGAGGCTAAAAGGCTTGGAAAGATTTAAACCTAAGGACGGGAGAGTTAGGCTTAATGGTGCTGCAATGGTAGGGCCACCAAGTCAAAACCGTAAGGGGAGAAGGCTCATCCCGGTGTAGCTTAAGCTAGGCCTCATGCTCCTCCCTCTTTCCTTAAGACTCTTTGGCAAAACGACTAGCTATAAAACATAAATCTAGGGCTGAAAAGTGTTGTTTGGGGCCAAGGCTTTTCAAACCCTAAGAGTCAAACCCTAGGTGTAAAATTAATTAAGCCTAGGACGTCTTCTTTCTTCAATTTTTGTTTCAAACTAACTCAATAAAAAGAAGAACTAGTGTAGCAATGGCTAGGCTATATCCTTCTTAATCAAATGGCTAATCAAGATTTTATCATGGGGACATAAAGCAAGGACCTACTTGTGTGCTTGCTCCCTAGGGTTTCAATGATTAAGCATAAAAATAAC
>ML782298.1:1330851-1374798 GCA_009831015.1 Picea engelmannii
AAAAATGATAGAATGGTGGGAGCGGAACGATGGCTCTGCAAATCCCCCTTGGTGGCTAACCAAAACCCATGAATACAAGCTTGCTAAGTCACCCCATCAATCACCCCAACAATGGTCAAGTGGATTAGTGTAAGATCCAAGTAGTCATTAGAAATGAAAGGAACCTAATCCATATATAAGAAGTTTATAACGATCAAACATGACACATACCATGATACCTTAGACCAATTACCTCATGGAGCAAGAGTCCCCTCCGAGGCAAGTCCAAGCTGATGGTGATGGAAACTGTTGCTGCTGACAGGACAAATCTAGCGAAGAAGAAGAAGGATGGGCCCTCCAGGGCCATGCTCAGGTCAATCCTTCTCTTGGTACTCCATGTCTAGGACTTGTGGGCCTCGAGACATGATCTCCTAGCTATCCCTAGATATCGGGGATAACAGGGCCAACCATATATGTGGAAGTACCATGAACTATTTATGAGTTTTTACCCCATAGTGTCATTATTACTCTGGGGGGTCATCTTTATAGGATATCAGAGGTAGTTCTAGATACTGTCCCACCAAAACATTGTCACAAGGTAATTTATCATAATGAAAAATCCATCCCCTTCACAATCTGTTCAAAAGGTGAACAAAAGGACACTGCAACCATTGTAGCCTTGGCCCAAGACCTTTCTATCCAATAGAAGCAGATTGCATAAGAGAAAGAGGATATTATTTATTCACCTACAATGGTTCCTACACATTTCCCAGTCAATCCAAGATACAACATGTTGGTTGAACAGATTCAACCTTGTCAGCAACAGGTTTTTGATAGTCTTCAACAAGATAAGCAGTGTAACTTCTCCAGAAAGGCAAGCAGTTCACCAATATTCAGTTTCAGGTTTTTTAGACCACTGCTTACTAATAAGGGAGGATTTATCTAGGTGTATATCGGTGGCCACACACCTATTCCATCTAGCTCAAAATAATTTATTGTCAATTTATTATCTTTTAGTAGCTTTTCGGGTCCTAAACTTCCTAGGCCATTTTGAGGTCCCAAACGATGTTTTTTCATGATCGACCACCTCGATGGAGGGAAAATTCTTTGATTGATCCCCCAAAATTAATATCCTCGTCGATACCTTTCCAACGAGCTATTGTTCACCCAAAACAAAGATCGTATGCCAAAGTTACGCCTCCGAGAAGTTGATACACCAAACTACCCAAAACGGGGTCCACAAAACTGTTGGTTTTTCATCTTTCGGGGTTAGGGTTTTGGATTTTATTTATGTTAAAAAGGCCTTTGGATCCTCATTGTAACAATCAACTTCTTGTGAATGAGCATAGTCATCACATCTCTTCTCAGAGATAAGTTTTCACCATTCTAACGACATTCACTCTGTATTTCTACAGTTTTGTACATTTCACTCATTAATAGAAATTGTGTATTATTGTATCTCTATGTTTATGGTTATATCTGTGATATATATTTTTTATATTATTGGATATCTGATGTATCTTTGTACATTTATTTATTATATCTCTTCTCTCATTTCATGCCGAAAATAATACGGATCAGTGGTATCAGAGAAGTATGATCTGGATAATTTTTTAGTGCATGTCCCCGACGAGGTCCGAGTATAGAAAGTTGGGTCTCAATATTTTGTCTATTGAGGACAATATTTTTCTCGTACCTAAGAAACCCTCCATGGTGAAAGAGAAGAAAAATGACAGAGCAGAATATTCTATTAATATGTTGCATGAGCAAGCTCTAACATGACAAATGGACGAAATGATGGAGAATTTTTCCCACATCCTTCAACGTCTACAAATAACAACAGACGCATATTCATCAAGCAACCACTTTGGAGTAACCTCTCCTTTGAAGGTACAATCTAATTTTTATATTCTCGTATTTGAAGGTGAGATCGATGCAGATGCCCTAGAAAAAAGGTTAAATATGCTAGAAGGTTATTTCTTTGCTCACAATTTTTTCAATAGGGAAAAGATCACCTTCACACTCCTTAAGGCTCTCCCCCATGTCAAGCATTGGTAGGAAACTTACTAGGAGAAAAGTTCCATAGAGGAGTCTTGAATAAATGGGGTCGAGCCCACTTGGGATTTTTTGTGGATGCGATCAAGGAACAATATTACCCTATTGGTAACTATGATGACAAGTACATGAGATGGACCACACTATGGCAAGAGAGGGGCCAAACAATGTTGAAGTTGATGAATACTTTACATACCTTTTGCACCAAGTTGGGTATCAAAGACTCCCAGCGAAACCTGGCTTTGAAATACCGCGAGCCTATGCATAGGTACATCCAAAATGAAATGGATTTCCTAGACATCTCATCACTAGGATCTACCTATGTATATGCTATCAAAATCGAGCAAAGTTTTAGGCACCACAAAAAATGAGAGTCCAGGTCCGCAAATCCACAACAACGAAAGTATGGTAAAGACAACCCTAACAGCCAACCTCTAGAAAACCATTCCAAGCCAGAAGAAAAGAAGGGTAACAAAAAGACAAAGAAGGACACTATAAAGTGGTGTGATTTCCACAAAATCCCCTAGCACAACACTGATGGATGTTGCTCAAAACAATCATTGGTGGCTGAAATCAAAGAAAAGGAGTTGAACCCTGATTATGAATCTAATTCAGAAAATAATGGGAGAAGATAGATCATCGACCAACACCCCACTGCTACTGTCGCAGCCACAACAATTCAACCAGAAGAACCAGCAGATCCTGAAAAGTGGGAGCATCTTTTTCATTCACAGATGTGGGTGAAGGGGAGCCCGCTTCATTTTATTGTTGATAGAGAAATCCAGAGCACCTCATCTCAACATAGGTCGTCAAATAATTTGGATTGTCGACAACACCATTCCCACAACCATACAAAATCTGGTGGCTTCGCCAGGGACAAGATCTTTGTTTCAACCAGTCATATGGCATTCATCCCTTCAAGGATGAGGTATTATGTGTTGTTGCCCCACTGGATGTCTGTGCTATTCTTTTGGGAAAACCATATATGTGTAAGTGCCATGCTATTTATGAGTCTCAACCCCGTAGTTTCATTGTTACTCTGAGGGGTCATCACTATAGGATACCATAGGTAGTTTCGACTACTGTCCCACCAAAATAGTGCCGCAAGTTAATCTCTCATACTATAAAATTCAGCCCCTTCACAATATGTTCAAAAGGTGAACAAAATGACACTGCAACCACTATAGCCATAGCCCAAGACCTTTCTATCCAACATAAACATATTGTAGAAGAGAAAGAGGATATTGTTTATTCACCTACAATGGTGCCTACACACTCCCTAGTAAAGCCAAGATACAACAGGTTGGTTGAACATATTCAACCCTACCAAGAATAGGTTTGTGACAACCTTCAATAGGCTAAGCAGTGCAACTTCTCCAGCAAGGCAAAGAGCTCACCAATATTTGGATTCAACAAATGATTTCCCCTCTCCCCTAGGAACTCAACACAATGAAGACCATTGCTTCCTAAGAAAGGATGATTGATCGAGTTGGATATCAGTGGCCACCCGCCTATTCCAACTGGATCAAAACAATTTGTTGCCAATTTACTATTTTTAGCAGTTTTTCGGGTCCTAAACTTTTGAGCCCATTTTTTATCCGGAAATGATATTTTAAAGACTATGGTTAAGTTTATGCATGAGTTGATTTACCATTTAGGAATTAAAGAGAAGAATAATATTTAATGAAATAATAGTGCAGCCATCATAAATAATGTAGATAAGAAAATACACATAAGGAACAACAAACCATAACACCAAATATTGATAATGGAGTTCGGCGAGGTTGCCTACATTTCTTGGCCTTTGTCTCAATGGGGGAGGATTTCTTATTAATATTCAATGCTTCAAAATTACATCGGAAGTACAACAAATGGATTACAAACTAGTTTATCTGTGTTCTGCTCGACCTCAAGAATTCAACACAACTAACGACACTTAAAAGGGCTAAGCGTAGCTCTGAGAAATGGCCTCCAAAGTTCGCTTCCTCAATGACTTCCCTGCATAAAAATGGCTTAAGATTCACACAAAATTCACCATTATGTTGTTTTGAACCTCCTTGGATTGTCAAAAACCATTTTTTTATGTATATTTTGAGTTGGGGATCCTATCCCAACTTTATCCCAATATATGGCTTAGAAAAGGGCTCCAGATCCTCATTTTTGGGCAAAAATCCATATAAATCATGCTAATAACTTAAAAAAACATATCATATGGTTTAAAAACCCATATTTGGGAAAATAAATGGCACACACCCGTATTTTATGGGCTCCTCGTCATATGGGTTGCTTCCATATGGCCATGCGCTAACCCTGTGCCCTAGTCCTATGGCCTGGTCCTCGACCCCTGGTCGCTTTGAAGGCATGTGGCTTCGTGTTGGAGTGACAGGTGTTTATCCTTAGCCCTCGGTTCCTCTTCTCTAGTTACATGGAATGATACCCCTGCGGTCTAGCTCCTTGGTCAACAGGCTAGCCCTGCCGACCGACACTACATTCCCCAAACTCGCGCTATCCAAACTCAAATAGATATGATGCCATATGTTTAAACAAGCAACAAATGCGTCAACACAATTGGCGCATGATGTGTAGTTTGTTGGTCGCTCGAAAGGTCAGGGGTTTGAGTCTCGCGGAGTGAAACAAATTTTTGAACAATCCCTCATAGGCCTCATCTAAGCTGCCACTTGGCACCTTATGATTGGGCCATGTGTCACCTTCAAATTAGACCGTACCAAACCAATCAACGCACAGTCACCCTGCCAGTCAGCTTGTTGAGTCAGCGTCATAAGCCACACGTCATGCCCAGAGCCTACCACATCACTACCACCTATCATCCATACCTTTCCAAGTGCCATGACCTGATCTTGCCACATCATCGTACGAACTTCCACGTCAACATCCGTAAAGTGCACGTGTCAAATCCGTACTGTGCCAACTCGACCCTGAAAATGCCAAATCTCCCTGACACATGTCACCTCCTGGTGTTTCCATGCCAGCATGTTGATGTCAACATGATTTCATTATGGCATCATCTACCACATCATGCTGACGTACTTCTGACGTCAGTAGTATGACATCTGACAGTTGACTTTGACGTTTTTTGCCTGTTTGGAAAAAATGTTCAGAGCACCATAACTTTCGCATACAGTGTCCATTTTCAGAAAAAAACACACTGTTAGAATTGACACGATGATACTTTTGTGATGGCGTTGGTTTCATCTGATTCTGAGAAATTTGATTTTTAGGCCTTTCTGGATCCATTTTGAATGAATTTTGAGGGCCTATACGTCATTTTTTCATGATCAAGCACCTCATTTGTAGCCCAAGGATTTTATTGAACCCTCAAAATAAATCTCCTCATCGATACCTTTCCAACTAGCTATTGTGTTCCCCCAAAAAAATTGTTTTCCAAAGTTACACCCCTGCGAAGTTGATACACCAAACTAACCAAGAGGAGGCTCACAAAACTGTTGGATTTTCATCTTCTGGGGTTATGATTTTGGATTTTATTTATGTTGAAAAGGCCTTTGTAGCCTCATTGTAGCAATCATCTTCTTGCGAATTATCATAGCCATCACATCTCTTCTCGAAGATAAGTTGTCAACATTCTAGCGAGTCTTTAACTCTGTATTTCTACAGTTTTGTACATTTCGCTCATTAATAGAAATTGTGTATTAAGATATCTCTATGTTTATGGTTATATCTATGATGTATCTCTATTATATTATTGGATATATGATATATCTCTGTACATTTCTTTATTATATCTTCGCTCTCATTTCGTGCCAAAAATAATCTAGATCACAATAGGGAAACAGGGTTGGAAGGATGTCATGATGGAAAAGTATCAGTCCATCATCAAGAATGATGTGTGGGAGATTGTGTCGAGACCTGAGGGGAAGTCAATCGTAACTTCCAAATGGATCTACAAGATCAAAATGAAACATAGAGCAGACATTCACCCAGATTAGTCATGCTTATTCAACCAAGGGAGGATGATACATTCACTCACAGGGCTATGCTAGTAGTGAATGGCCCAGGTGTATTATTTCTCCTTAGTCATGTTCATTTGATTAGGAGTGATAAATACTCGAGATACTAGATGCTAGTTGATGTTTCAACATAGGGAAAACATTCTCCCAGATTGATCATGCAGATTTGACCAAGTAAAAATGATACATTCACTCATGTGGCTTTACTAGTGGTGAATGGTACAGATCTAGTCTTTCTCCTTAGTCATGTTGATTTGACTAAGAGTGATAAAGACTCAATATTCTAGATCCTAGTTGATGTTTCAACATCATTCATACATTATCCGATATTGGTCATGCTGATTTGACCAAGGGAGGATGATACATTCACTCACAGGGATATGCTACTGATGAATGGCCCTAGCCCACAGGTTAAGCCCACCACCTGATGGCTTGTGACAAATTTCCATCCCCTTACTCCATCCAATATCACTTTAAGGAAATACCTCTCTTATTGTGGAATGGCCCTTTGTAAGTTTCAGGCGGAGTTCATACTGTAGAATGACACAAATCCAACCAAAGAATAGATATGAAAGTCGACATGGGAGGCAAAACGAAAATTTGAAATTAGTGCAGAATGGTTGAGGTACCTGCAACATTAAAGGGTTGGATGTACCAATGTCCATGTTAACTTGATAGATTGATGGAAGTGGAGATGTCAATTGGATTGACGTCGTTTGGAGGAATGTAGCCACCCGAATATCGATGAAAGAAAGGACGTGATTAAATGAACAAATGGGTCACTTTCCAATGAACAAACCAATGTTTGAGGGAAGCAATTGTGAATGAAGAATCTAAAACTACCTATTGCAACATAGAAATAAGTCAATGAGAAAGATACATTCATAGCACTAACACCCATAGCTAGAATTTCCTTGTTTCCATCCAAATGATAATCCTTCAATGTTGAAAAAGTTCTTCCTATGGAAACGCCTTCCTAAAAATAGTCCTCCAGTGTAACAATTTTCCATTCAATCATTGTTATTATCACGAGATGTAAGTTATCTCTTCATTTGAAGACTACATATTTTTTTAATGTTGAATTCCTATTTCATTGAAGTTTTCGGCATTCAATTATCTCAATTGTTCCATCTATGTAACTGTAGCTGCCATGTGTTGATCAATCGCTGCCACGTTTCTTTCCCTATCCGTTGGATTAGTATTTTAGTTTAGATATTTAAATGTTAGGTTTATTTCCATCAAACATAGTTTTTTTGTGAATGAATGTTGTGATAGAGAAAGACTCTTAGTTGATTGTTAGAGAGATCTTTCTTTGGAATTTTGTGGAATGGAGAATGCTTTGTTTCCCTCTTTGATTTATAGTTGTAACAGAGATACTATGTATCTCTTTTTATTTCAGAAATAAATCATAGACAATAGTATTCATAAACAAAGTAGTTTTTCCTAAGTGTGCGGTCTATTGTTGTTTTTCTTTGATTGATATTCAGTTTTTCATTTTTGTTAAGAAGTTTAATCAAGGTCTGCATTTTTTCCTGGATGTGACTCTTCTAAGAACATAATTCCTTTTATTCAAAGCCTTCATTTGGTATCAGAGCATGTTTGTGGTTGTTTGTAGACAGAAGGAGACAATGGACCAAAATAACAATTCAGTCCAGTACCAGATTCTTCCTTTCTGTGGGGAAAATTATGAGTATTGGAGTGTGAAGATGGGAGATTTGCTCACCTCACAAGATTTATGGATGCTTGTTTTGTAGGGTGAACGGATCCAACTAATCAAGCTTCTTATAATTCATTATCAGTTGATCAGAAGATAGAGTTGAAGGAGAAAATATCTCTGTGTTTCCAAAAATTGCAGAATGTGGAATTTCCCATAATGCTTAGGAAACTTTGGAAAAATCTTATAAAGGTTCTGTCAAGGTAAAGGTTGTTAAACTCTAGATGTTGAGACGAGATTTTGAGTCTCTATCTATAAAGAAAGTGAAAATGTTGAATTTTTTATAACTAAATTTCAAAATATTGTAAATGTTATTCATGCTCATGGTGAAATACTTGAAGATAGGAAGATTTTTTAAAAGGTTTTAAGAAGTCTTCCAAAAATATTTGATCCAATTAGTATTTCTATAGAAAATTCAAGAGATTTATCTCAGCTAACCCTTACTGATTTATTTCGTAGTCTTCAAGTTCATGAAGACAAGTTGAAAAAGAATGAGGAACCTTTTGATCAAGCTTTTCAAAGTAAGTTGAAATTTGATGAGAAGAAAAACCAACTTTCATCTGCCATGACTGAAGCTTCTACTCCTTTTTTTAGAGGAGGTAGAGGTCATGGAAGAGGTGGCCAAGGTAGAGGAATAAGAAGTAGCTCTAGCAGAGGCATTTTTCATTGCAGCTATTGTAATAAAGATGGTCACCTTGAAAGCTATTTCTTTAAGAAGAAGATAGACACCTCTCAAGAAAATTTCAGCAAGGAAGAAGGTGAAACCTTTCAAACTTTGTTTCCTAAAAGTAATTGCCTTGAAGCTAAAGATGATTTTCCATGGTATTTAGATAGTGGTTGTTCAAATCATATGACTGGAAACAAAAGTCTGTTTGTAAAGTTAGATGAGAGTGTGAAGGGAAAAGTAAATTTTGGCAATGATAATGAAGCAGATATAATGGGTAAAGGTACCCTTTCCATAAAATTCAATAATGGAGGTGTTATGTATGTGCAAGATACTTTGTTTGTTCCAGGTTTAAGGCACAATTTGATTAGCATAGGGAAGCTAAACTCTAAAAATTACAAGACTGTTTTTGAAAGAAGGTTTTGTAGGAATTTTAATAATACTGCCCTAGTTGTTGAAGTTCCTATGACATAAAATAGGATTTTTTTGATGAGAATGGAATCAAAAGTAACTTGTTTGAAGGCCTCAGTTGATGTGTCTTGGATCTGGCACAAAAGGTTAGGACACCATAATTTTAGATCTCTTTCTATGCTGCAAAACAAGAATTTAGTAAGAGTTTTATCCTCTTTCACAAATCCTGATAATAAGATATGTGAAGGTTGTGCAGTAGGGAAGCAACATAGAGGCAACTTTCCCCAACATCATTTTAGAGAAATTCAACCTTTGGCTTTAGCACATGCAGATATTTGTGGCCCAATGCAAACTTTGTCCCTTGCAGAAAACAAATATTTCTTTATTTTTGTCGATGAATTTTCAAGACTGTCCTGGGTTTATTTTCTAAGTGAGAAGTCTCAATATTAGCTTTTTTCAAAAATTTAAAGCACATGTTGAGAAGGAATCAGGGTTCTATTTGAAATGTTTAAGAACTCATAGAGGAGGAGAGTTCACCTCCAATGATTTTAAATATTTTTGCAGCTCACATGGCATCAAAAAGGAGTTAACTACAACTTATACTCCTCAACAAAATGGTACAACATAAAGGAGAAACAGAACAATTGTAGAGATGGCTAGATGTATGTTAAAAGAAAAGAGTTTGTCAAACATGTATTGGGTAGATGCAGTCCATACAACTGCATATATCCTCAACAAAAGTTCTAAAAATATTCTAAAAAATTCTACTCCTTATGAAGCTTGGTTTTTTAGAAAACCAACTATTTCTCATCTGAAAAGTTTTGGGTATGCATGCTTTGTTCACATTCCTGCACAACAAAGACAGAAATTAGATGGAAAATCAGTGAAAAGTATTTTCATTGGATATTCAGAAGAAATCAAGGCTTATAGGTGTTTTGATCCACTTACTAATAAACTTTATGTTAGTATAGATGTGATCTTTGATGAAGGCAGAGTTTATCATAAGAATGAAGGAGGAGATAAAGAGCTTACCCCACATATTGAAAATTTGATTTTTGATAACAATTATCAATATTTGTATCCTTCTGTTGTAATAAATGAAGGATCACCTTCAAGGATTTCTCCATCAAATTCGTATTCATCTTCTCTGTCAACCAGATCTCAAGTTGATACTCAAACAACACCTCCATCTAGTCCTCCTAGAAAAACCAGAAGTTTGAAGGAAATTTATGAGACATCAAGGTATGTTAATGATCATTTTTCTCTTGTTTCTTCTGCAAATGTTGAGCCTGTTAATTTTAAATAAGCTTGTTTTGTTGAGGCATGGGTGCAAGAAATGGAGGATGAAATGTCTCAAATACAGAAAAATGACACATGGGAGTCAATTGAATTCCCTCATGGAAAATATTCCATTGGAGTAAAGTGGATTTACAAGATGAAATTTAATATGGAGGGAAGCATTTCAAAACACAAGGAACATTTAGTTTCAAAGGGGTATGTGCAACAAGAAGGCATCGACTATGAAGAGACATTTTCTCCTGTAGCAAGAATGGAAACTGTAAGAACTTTTCTTTCCATAGCATCTCAGATAAAACTAATAGTTTATCAAATGGATGTTAAACCTGCTTTCTTAAATGGATATTTAAAGGAAGAAGTTTATGTTGAACAACCTAAAGGTTTTATTGTTGAAGCTAAATAATATAAGGTGTATAGGCTTAATAAGGAACTTTATGGTATTAAACAAGCTCCTAGAGCTTGGTACTCTAGGATTGATAAATATCTTCATGATCATGGTTTTTTTAAGTGTTCTTCTGAAAGTGTAGTCAACAAAAAGTTCATTGGATCAGATTTTATTATTCTCTTCTTGTATGTAGATGACTTAATATTTATGGAAACCTCAATATAACTTGTGAAGGAGTTTAAAAAAGAAATGCAATCAGAATTTGAGGTGTCTGATTTGGGAGAAATGCAATATTTTCTAGGCATGCAAATCAGACAAACAATGGAAGGTATATCTATTTTCCAAACCAAATATGTTGAAGACATGTTGAGGAGGTTTAACATGTAGAACTCTAAAGCTATGAGTACTCCTCTTGTTGTTGGGAGAAAATTGATTCAAGAAGATGAATCTTCCCTCTGTGATGCCGCTCTCTATGGATCCATGGTTGTCATCTTAATGTATCTAACCACTACTAGACCAGACATTATGTTTTAGGTAAATCTGGTTGTTAGGTTCATGAATCAACCTCATGAGTCTCATTGGCAAGTAGCTAAAAGAATACTCAGATATGTAAGTGGTACTAGATTTGTTGGACTGTTTTATAATTCTACTAATAATTTCAATGTTGTAGCATACATAGATGTAGATTGGGCAGGTAGCTTGGATTATCACAAACGTACTTCAGGATATTATTTTACTTTGGAGGAAATCTTGTTTCCTGGAGCAGCAAAAAGAAACCCACAGTTTCTCTTTCTACAACCGAAGCAGAGTACATTGTAGCATCATCTACAAGCACTCAAGTCATTTGGATGGAAAGATTGTTAGAAGAATTGGGCATGGAAATTCGTAAACCTATTAAAGTTTATTGTGACAATCAAAGAACAATATCTATGACAAAGAATCCAGTTTTCCACAGCATGAGTAAACAAATTGACATTGGCCATCACTTAATTAGAGAGCTTGTCCAACAATAGTTTCTCTTTTTTGAATTTTGTAAATCTGAAGATCATCTTGCAGGCATGTTTATGAAGGCTCTTCCAAAAGATCGATTGGAGAAACTCAGATCACAGTTGGGAATCCTCAAACTTGACATCAAGGGGGAGATTGAAAAATGTGATGCCTGAGTTTTCGGCATTCAGTTATCTCAGTTGTTCCATCTATGTAACCGTAGCTGCCATGTGTTGATCAATCACTAACACGTTTGTTTTCCTATCCATTGCATTAGTATTTTAGTTGAGCTATTTAAATGTTAGGTTGATTTCCATCAAACATAGTTTTTTTCGTGAATGAATGTTGTGATAGAGAAAGCCTCTTAGTTGATTGTTAGAGATATATTTCTTTTGCATTTTGTGGAACAGAGGATGCTCTATTTCCCTCTTTGATTTACAGTTGTAACAAAGGTACTTTGTATCTCTTTTTCTTTCAGAAATAAATCATAGACAGTAGTATTCAGAAACAGAGTAGTTTTTTCAGAGTGTGAGGTCTATCTCTGTTTTTCTTTGATTGATATTCAGTTTTCTGTATTTTTTCATTTTTGTTCAGAAGTTTAATCAAGGTCTACATTTTTTCCTGGGTCTCACCCTTGTGAGCACATAATTCCTTTTATTCAAATCCTTCAATTTTCTACCTATTTCTATCTAAGCAAAAATTAAGACACTTGGAATTTTTTCTAAAGGCCATATTTTCTATGCAAGGGGTCTTTTGATCTTACTTTCAAAGAAATCAAAGCAACCACAAAACCAATTTTAACACTTTTCACAAGAAGAATTCCACTAAAAGTAAATTGGGCTATGGAAGAAGGATTTACTCTTTAAATGTTTTATCTACAAACAACACAGTTCATGTAAGGTATCCATAATTAGGGTTGGTAATAATTAATAATAATCACATTAGATAGAAGAACCGTGTTCTTACACTTTGTACACCAAGTTTATTTGTGCGGCTCAAATAGACAATGAGAGTTGATAATAGGACCGGGATTAAAGGAGCAAGAGAAGATACCCAAAAAAGGCATTTGTTTTTCCTGCCCTGTTGTAGTTGATATAATAAGAAAGAGTACTTTAAAATTTATGTGGATATTTTATTCAATGAGCGAGCACTGCATAAATAACAAAACTTCAAACTATATTGCTAATCGCCTTAACAAGAAAGTGAGCTCAAATTTCTTGATAACAAGATAATGATATATAATCCTTTTAAATGATACACTTGGTAAAGCATATTTTATTCTTTAAGCATATTATGGAGATACCAAACTTACAATATATTTCATTGCTAGAAGAAAAACCAGGAAGAATACTCGGATCAAAAAAATTTGCCAATTCCACTGCAAAACCATAAAATGTTGTAAACTATAATCGATTGAAGAATAGAACTTCATAATTTTTATTTTGTAACAACCTAGAAATACAATATCATGGGAGAGACTTATCGTTTCCATGTGCAATTTAATAAAATATTAAGCAACCAAGAAACAAAATGTAATGAGTTGTGGCCTATATATGATGACAATTTGATGCAAACCCCTCCCCTTCGAGGTTTTGAGACCTCGAGACAGATTGACTCTACGGGTTCTTGAATGAATCCAAAAATTATACACAAGCCCCTTTTCTTCCTTTGGCACAGGTCCTGTGATACCCACACCTTATTCTGTGCATTCTAGCGCTTCTAAATTTTCGGGCGCTGGCTCCTCTTCACTAGCCCCATCTCTCATGTGACTATGGGTTGTGACCTTGTGCTAATACACAATTGCGGTGCAAGAAATAGTGGTTTTAGACCAACCCATTTTTCTCCCCGCAATACTCCTCCAACCTACACGTGTCCTCCAGACAAAACCATGGTTCAAATTGTGGCCCGCCTTTGATTCCTTAACCTCCTCGCAAATTTTGTCCCTGCAATGACAAGGGATTGTCAATCTCAGGATCTTGATGATAGCATCCAAATCAACGCTTCAAATCTTCTCCCTTTCCATCTACAGATCATATATGTTCCTCCTAGATCAATGGTTGTGATATTTTTCGCAACTCCGAACTTCGGGTGTTTGAAATATCAAACCCAACTCCTCCCATATGTCAATCTCTCGGAGTTAACGATCTACAGACACTTGTCCTGTAAATCAATGGCCCTATTCCACCCTCGAATGTTTGACCTTTTCGACCCAAATCAATGGTCCAACAGCCCTCTCCTCAACCAATGGTTGAGATCCCCTCCAGGCCTCCGGACTTCTGAAATCTCAAATCTAAAATCCTTTTTCTCCTCCTCAAACGCGCAGAATTATGCCACGTGTCCTCTTAGATCAAACAGCCTAGGATTACTTCGGGTCTTCACCCAGAGTGCATGGATCCATTCCACGTCTCCCCTAAATCCGATGACTATAAATCACTTTGGAACTTTACCCGGAGTTCAAATATTTCTGCCACGTCTCCTCTCCTGGTCTGACCATTCAGATTCACTTCAGGTGATCTAATGGCTCAAAGCCACTTCAGCTCTCTGAACTTCGACTATTTACAGCCACGAGTCTCTAGAATGAATCTTTCCAGAATCCACGATACGATGACACTTGTCCAACCTAGATCAATGGTTTTCATTCCCTCCGGTTGTTCGGGCTTTGACGATCTCAAAGCTCAAACTTCTCCTTTCCGTTCTCCTAGAATGACTTCACCCGGAGTTCATGATCATTCGCCACGCGCCCCTTCCGAATATGACGGTGCATAATCTCTTCGGCTTTTTGACGCTTCGACTCTTCGGCGCTTCATGTTTTGGCTATTTCTATTCTCAAACTGAAAATCCAGTGTAACTTTCTCTGAAGTTTGTGATCTGGTGACAAGTGTCCCCTCGCAGATCGACGGCTCTCAGCTCTTCATTTGTCTCGGCTTTGGCTATTTCAATGCTTCAATCTCTGTCTCTTTCTGGATCTCCCGACCTGTTGACACATATCCCATCTGGATGCAATGGTCCAGACTCTCCTTTCACAAATCGAGATTTCACAACTTGCAACCTCCAATTCACAACTTCCTTCACATTCCCCACTTCCGAAATGTCGATATTTCAGAGTGCCCAATCAACGGATCACATCAAGACGTGATTTCGGGTTTTGTGAGTTCTTGGGACTTTTCCCTTTGACTTCTCTGATGTGCGAGTCAGTGAAATTATAATCGCTCTCCACGTGTCCCTCCAATGGACGGTTCTAATGATGTCAGGATTCTGAAACTTCGCAAAACCCTCTCTCCTGTCCAAGTCCAAAGGGTTAACGCTCATGCACGTTCCTCTGGATCCAACGGATGTTGGTCCAGGCGCTCAAATCTGACGACTGAGATCTGGTTCCTCTACACTTGTTCCTCTTGTGCCTTCTTCGCTCACTAGGCGTAGATCCAATGGTCCAGCTTCTTTCCCACAACTGAATCGGAAGGTTGTTGTTGCTACTCCACCTGAGCTTCAGAATTTCTTCAACTTAGAATATTTTGTCTGTGCTCGAAAGGTCTCGTCCTTTGAACTTCTTCCTATGAACCTGACTCCTTTGGTTCTTTCTTACGCTTCTGAAAGCATTATCTCTTCTGAGCTTATGGACTTAGAATAAGTCTGACTCTTTCGTAATCACTACGCTATCTCTTATGAGCTTGATCTCTTTGAATATTTTGATCTCCCACACACACCTTGCGGTCTTGGGATTTCGTCAAACTCAGAATCTGAAGGATTTCTTGAACAAGAAATACTTCTCGCCCTCTTGGCGTTCTTTTGCTCGATGCACTCCTTCCAGAGGCTTTCCTCACAGAGTGTTCAGTAAAATTTTTTCTTACTGAACTCAACATGAAGTCCTTCTGTGCACACGTGCACCGGCTCAAAGCCCACCTAGCAGAGATCTACAGAGTCTTCGGTAACTCTGGTTCTCTCTGAACTCAATATAGAGATATTCTTGTGCACTCCTTGCACTCAGTTGATGAAGGTTCAAGAGTATCCCTCTTAAGATTTCCATTGAGGTTAAACCTCTATCAACGCACTCTTTACGCACTGTGTGCACTCCTTGCACTTGGAAACTCAAAGACGAGAAACAATTGAAACTCATGAAATACTTCACCAGTTACGCATTCAAAACATGAAATGCATAAAAACATATAAATCATACATACACATAAACAAACGATATGCAGGAAAAACTGTTTTTCTATTATCTCTGTGTGTCTATATAGATGTTTACAAAGACTGGACTATAACAAAGTCCCAGTTTTCTCAAGCTCTCTATCATAACTATTCTACCTTGTAAGGCTTCTCTACCTAGACCTCTCTATCCTTCTCTATCTATCTTCTTTATGAAATCTGATACAAGATCTCTTTACAAAAGAGGGGCTCTGTGAGCTCTTCCTTTCTCACCTAACCTCATTTATTACATTGAATTTTCATAAATATTTACCTAGACCTGACAACGATCTGGACCTGCTACAAGAAACCCTTTAAGGAAATCCAACCACTACCTATACAAAGGTATGGCCTGGAATTTAAAATCTTGCAACACAATAATCCGTATAGGATTATTTCAAATTTAAAAATGGGAGGTTTAATGCCTCTCCCTTTCTCCATTGCGTGTTTGTGTGCTGGCATGATCGCACGTTCACTGAGGTGGAGCAATGCTCCTGCATCATACTCCCCTACTAGTAAAAACATGAGCTCCTCTTCTCCAGTTTTGAAGTCCTCCTGGATCCTAAACTATTCCTTCTTATCAGTGGGAAGAGCTACTCGATCTCCCATGTTGTCTTTATCTCCCCTTGTGGCATTGAGTTGCCACCCTGGTACAGATTCCAGTCCTGCTATATCATCACCAAGCTATTGCTCGGCTTCTTCTTCTGACAGATTAACTTCTGTCAGTTCTTCTCGTGTTGGTATTTCTCCAACTCTCTCGAACCGTTCCTCTGGCTGGTATGCTCCTCCATCTATCTTCAACTTGACCTGTTGGATGTGCAAGCTTTGCACCATTACCCTTTTCTCTAGGGATTTCAGTTCTTCATACAGATCAACAAATTACATGTTGTCTTCTTCCCCTTCTTCTGCAGGCCTAAGTGCTGCAGTCATCTCCTGTTTAGCCTCCTGGCTGAAAATTTTGAGCAATTCGGTTGAATGATGTTCTCCTTCTGTTGGGGTAGACATCAGTGTCTGCTCCATTTCTTCCTCTTCTCCTTGGGAAGCTTTTGATATCTTCTCCTTCATCATGAAAGTCATCGTTGGCTATCCTTCTTATGTTGTTTCATATGCAACACATGCTCTGGCCTCAACTCGGCTATCTGGTAGAAATATTTGAATTCCCCCAATGACCATAATGCTCCTCTAATCCTCCTCCTTTGTGATGGAAGTATATAACTTCTCATCATATTCATTCATATGGTCTAAAAACCCACATGAATCTCTATTTATTAGTTCTCTTTGCTGACATGAACTCACTTCTAAGATCCTGAGACTTTTAGACAGTCTCATCTCCTTCTCTCTGCCCACCAGGAAATTTGAGAATTTTTTGCTGCCCAACTAGCACTCTATGAGATCAACCGATCCCATCTCGTTTCCCACTTAGCAATCCAAAATTTTGGCACTTATCCCCTGACAGTATTCGAGACCTCCACCTGGTCTCTTTCCATTTCCCACTTGGCAACTTGAAAGTCCATTTCTTCCCACCTGGAATTTTTTGAGATTTTCATTTGATCTCTTCTCCTCCTCATCGTTGAGATTTCTCCCAATCTCTAGTTCACATATGTGAATCAGTTCCTCCTCTGTTTCAATGAGGGTTTTAGCATGCCGCAGCCACCTTCTCATCAACCTTTGTTGTCCTTTGGCCAACAATCTCTTAACTCACCACTTCACCCTCTTCTTCATGGGCCATTCATACACCCAATGTGCTTTCACATTCTATTGCATTTTAAATGCAAACTTCTCCATTCTAGCTCTTATCTCATTGAACTCCAGATCCATATCTGGATTGTTCTTCTTCGGTCGGCTCCTCTTCGACCACACTCATGGACTTCAGTAGCCATTTCCACCTTTTACCTGCCTTCGTGGAAAGTCTATGGATTACTCTACATCTGTGAGCATCTCCATCTTTTCCCATAGCTCACCCGGATATTTAAAATTTTGTTGTTGTGTCCATGGAACAACCTTCTCACAAAATACTAATGCTCTACTTTCCTTCAGCTATTGTCTACAGGAAAACCTTCACTTCTGATACCACTTGATGTTCGTGATACCACCTGATGTTATCAGGTCATCTCCTTTCACCGTCTCTCCTTTGTCTGATGTCTGTACGCAATACTCGATCTTCTGATTACCTTTGTTGCCTACATAAATCAATTATGTAGTCTGATACCAAATGATGGTACCAAACTATCTCTTCTTTAATTTCTTCTCTCTTCGGCCTACAGAAATCAATTCTATGAAAAATATTTGATACCAAATGGTGCAACCCCCCTCCCCTTCGGGGTTCTGCGACCTCTCGGTCTATGGATCATTCCAAGTGTCGAGTCAGAATGACTCTATGGGCTCCTGGATGAACCCAAAAATTATACACAGGCCCCTTCTCTTCCTTTTGCGCAGGTCATGTGATACCCACACCTTATGTCTGTGCATTCTAGCGCTTCTCAATTTTCAAGCGCTAGCTCCTCTTCACTAGCTCCTTCTCTCATCTAACTCTGGGCTATGACCTTGTGCTAATACACGATTACGGGCGCGTGCAATAGTGGTTTTAGACCAACCCACGTTTCGCCCCGCAATACTCCTCTAGCCTACAAGTGTCCTCTAGACAAAACCACGGTTCAAATTGTGGCCCACCTTCAATTCCTTAACCTCCTCGCAACTTTTTTCCCTGCAATGACAGGGATCTTCGATCTCATGATCTTGACGATAGCATCCAAATCAGTGCTTCAAATCTGATCCCTTTCCATCTACAGATCATATATGTTCCTCCTAGATCAACGATTGTGATCTTTTTCGCAACTCCGGACTTCGAGTGTTTGAAATCTCAAACCCAAATCCTCCCGTATGTCAATCTCCCAGAGTTAACGATCCACATACACCTATCTCGTAAATCAACGACCTTGTTCCACCCTCAAATGTTTGAGCTCTTCAACCCTGATCAACAGTCCAATGACCCTCTCCTCATTCAGTGGTCGAGATCCCCTTCAAGCCTTCGGACTTCTGAGATCTCAAATCTCAAATCCTTTTGCTCCTCCTCAAATGCGTGGAATCATGCCACATGTCCTCTTAGATCGGACGGTCTAGAATTACTTCGAGTCTTCACCCGGAATGCATGGATCTGTTCCACATCTCCCCTAAATCCGACGACTATAAATCACTTTGGAACTTTACCCGGAGTTCACAGATTTTTGAAACGTCTCCTCTCCTGGTCCAATGACTCAGATTCACTTCGTGTGATCTGACGGCTCAGAGCCACTCCGACTCTCCGGACTTCAACTATTTACAGCCACAAGTCTCTGGAAGGAATCCTTCTAGAATCCATGATTCGGTGACACCTGTCCAACCTAGATCAACGGTTGTCGTTCCCTCTAGCTGTTCAGGCGTCGGTGATCTCAAACCTCAAAATTCTCCTTCGTGTTCTCCTGGAATGACTTCACCCGAAGTTCATGATCATTTTCCACATGCCCCTTCCGGATCTGACGATCCAAAATCTCTTTGGGTCTTCGATGCTTCGACTCTTTGGCTCCCCGATGCTTCGGCTCTTCGGCACTTCGTGTTTCGGCTATTTCAGTTCTCAAACTGAAACTATAGTGTAACTTTCTCCGAAGTTCACGATCTGGTGAAAAGTGTCCCCTCACAGATCGACCGCTCTTACCTCTTCGTTTGTCCAGGCTTTGGTTGTTTCAATGATTCAATATCTTATTTTTTCTGGATCTCCTGACCCGTTGACACGTATCCCCTCTGGATCCAACGGTCCAGACTCTCCTTTCTCAAATCAGAATTTCGCGACTTGCGACCTCCAAGTCACAACTTCCTTCACATTCTCGACTTTCGAAATGCCGATATTTCAGAGCGCTGAATCAATGACTCTCGTTCCTCTGGATCTAACGGTCCACAACAAATCGCGATTTCGGGTTTCGCAAGTTCTTGTGACTCTTCCCTTTGAGATCTCTGATGTGCGAGTCAGCGAAACATTGATCGCTCGCCACACGTCCCTTCCGATGGACAGTTCTGATGATGTCAGCATTTCATGACGTCTCAAAACCCTCTCTCCTGTACAACTCCAAAGGGTTAACACTCATGCACATTCATCTGGATCCAACGGTTGTTGGTCCACGTGCTCAGATTTGACGATTGAGATCTGGTTCCTTTGGGCTCGTTCCTCTTCTTCTTCCTTTGCTCACTAGGCATATATCCAACGATCCAGCTTCTTTTCCACAACCGAATCGGACGGTTGTTGTTGCTCCTCTACCAGAGCTTCAGACTTTCTTCGACTTAGAATATTTTGTCTGTGTTCGAAAGGTCTTAGCCTTTGAACTTCCACCTGTGAACCCAACTCCTTTGGTTCTTGTTTACGCTTCTGAAAGCGTTATCTCTTCTAAGATTATGGACTTAGAATAAGCCCGAATATTTCGCAATATCTGTGTTATCCCTTCTGGGCTTGATCTCTTTGAAGATTTCAATCTCCCAATCACACTTTGCGGTCTCAGGATTTCGTCAAACTCAGAATCCGAATGATTTCTTGAACAAGAAATACTTCTCACCCTTCTGGCGTTCTTCTGCTCAATGCACTCCTTGCAGAGCATTTCCTCACAGAGTGTTCAGTAAATTTGTTTCTTACTTTGCACACTTGCACACTTGCACTGGCTCAATGCCCACCTGGCAGAGTTCTACAGAGTCTTCGACAACTCTGGTTCTCTCTGAACTCACTATAGAGATCTTCCCGTGCACTCTTTTCACTCAGCTGATGAAGGTTCAATAGTATCCCTTCTAAGTTTTCCCTTGAGGTTAGACCTCTATCAACACACTCTTTGTGGACTATGTGCACTCCTTGCACTCAGAAACTCAAAGACGAGAATCAATTGAAACTCATGAAATACTTCACCAGTTACGCCTTCAAAACATGAAATGCATAAAAAAATATAAAGCATACATATACATAAACACACGATATGCAGAAAAAATCTCTTTTCTATTATCTTTGTGTGTCTATACAGATGTTTACAAAAACTGGACTGTAACAAAGTCCCAGTTTTCTCAAGCTCTCTCTCAGAACTATTCTATCTCCTAAGGCTTCTCTACCCAGACCTCTCTACCCTTCTTTGTCTATCTACCTTATGAAATCTAATATAGGATCTCCTTACAAAAGAGGGGCTCTGCGAGCTCGTCCTCTCTCACCTAACCTCATCTTTAAGGAAATCCAACCACTACGTGTACAAAGGTATGGCTAGGATTTCGTTGGGTCGTTAGTGGTCAAGAGTATAGGGATTTTCTGCTTGGATATTCACGCGACGACAGAGATTAGGAAATTTTTACCATGAAGACAATGGTTATTGACAAGTGTGGTGACAATTAACATCATGGCAAAGTCTTTGAGGTCAACAACGGCTGTTTTCGTGAAAATGACAGCTTCGTGAGTATGGAATCACAGAGTTCTGGATTGGTCCTAAAAAATTAATATCATGGCAAAGTCTTTGAGGTAAACAACGGTTGTTTTGTGAAAATGACAGCTTCGTCCGTTATGGAATCACATAGTTATGGATTGGTCCGTTATTTAAAAGTGAATTACATAGTTTTAGTTTGAGTTTTCGATTGATCCGAAATTTAAAGAGTGGATCTTCAGAAAAGAAAAAAGAAAAAAACTTAAAAAAAAAGTAACTTGGGAAGAAAGATTACCCTCGAGTTAGCTCAATCATGTTCTTTCTACGTCCATCATCCATCTGGTATGCAGCTAGTCTTCACCATTTTTATGTTCACTTGACTAAACGTGTTTCTTAGTGTTGACTTGGATTTATCATATTCTGCTTATTTATTAGCAAGCTATATTTATTCTTCAAATACATTGTCATATACATATATGACTCCCAATAGTCATATATATACATCGTATTAGCAAGCTATATTTATTCTTCAAATAGTGTTATCCAAATTTACGTGGAAGAAATTGCCAGAAATACAATTCTCCCATTGATATTTATGAATTGCACGATATGTTTGTTATTGTGTCAGTTAGCTATAGTAGTTAAGTTAGCTATAGTAGTTAGGAGTGGGTTAACTTGGGAGCAATCTTTCTTCTAGAGTTATTTTCAAGCAGGTTTTTTGTTCACTTTTAAATTTTCGACCAATTTAGAGAGCAAAAAAGTGCCAAACGCAACAAAACGCTCTTTGAAGGGACATAACCCTTTACCTCTATCATTGTCCATAGAACACTAATTAGCCTCTCTTACAAACCTTCAAATCGTGGGCAGATTTCATTAAGATTAAGTTCGATTGCTCGAGAAAATGGTCTTCGATGGGGCGTCCATAAATGAGGGAGCAACTTGTGGGGCAAGGGGATCCATGAAAAAAATCTTTAATCTGGACATAAGGTGGTTTTTCAATTGCAGATCAGGATCCAATACAAAGGCTGAGCTAGTTGGAGTGTGGACATCTTTTATTCTGGCAAATCTATTGGATATTCGTCATTTGCATATGGCGGGGGATTCCAAGGTTGTTATCTAGTGAATGTAACGAAAGGGAAATCTACTAGCCACCAGAATCGAAGGCTGGAAACGCAGAGTTCGGATCTTGGAGAAAAAATTCCAAGAAGTCCTTTTTCATTATATATATAGAGAATCAAATGTAGAGGCTGATATCCTGTCTAAAAGATCTCTTGAATCGACTAAAGGTAGCTTGATATATTTCACATGGGATAGTGAAAGGGAAGGTCCTCCAATTACTCTAAATTTTTTCTAAAATTTTGAGGAATGTTCCGTCGCTGTTATGACTGTTCTATTGGCTTTTATTTTATGTTTGTTAGTTCCTTTGACTCAGTATGGGCTCAGTTTTTTCCCATTGAACCCTGTTCTTCTCATTGTTTTGAGAAGCTTCATTTCTTGTAATAGATTGATGGGATAGACTCAGGACAGTGAGGGTTGGTCTTCAGGAGTGATCTATCTTGTTTAGTCTGTGTTTGTGGATGTAAAAGAAATTATTTAATTATAATTTGAGGTATTTTTCTTCTGAAAAAAAAATACTGAAAGAAATAAGATTTTGCTACAAAGTGGAGAAAAACCACACCAAATTTGTATATGATATGAAGTCTATTTATGTATACATACCCTACCCCCTCTACATTTGAACTTGTGATCTCTTAGGAAGAAACACATGTTATTAACCATTAGGCCCAATAAGATTTTGCTGAGATAAAGTCTCAGACACACATATATATAAGCGATGTTGATTTTTTTAGGTGTAGTTATTATGTCCCTTAGGGTAGGGACGTATTTTGGTCTTAAGTCTACCTTATTATTTATCAACTTAAAGTTTTATATGTTGGGATTTGGATCCTAGTCTGTGGTGGTGGGATACATTGTCTATGAGTTGAGGTGGTGCTAGGTAAGTGGGGTGGTATACAACGGGTCTACAATTGGTCTCAAGTGGTGGGTTGTTGGGTCGCATATTTGGGCTTCTCTTGGAATGTGCTTGACTTAAGTTATCACCTTAACTCTTATCTTGATCACATTAAACAAATGAAGTACATTACCATCTTTTCATTTTTTATTGCCCATTCCTCACTCTGCGTTTAGAGAAATTTTCTCAGCTATCGTTAATGTCGAGCTATGATATGATTTCACTGCTAGGGTACCATTGTATTTATGTTATTTCTCTTCTTTGTAGAGGTTTGGGTTTAATGATTCCCTTGTAGTGTAAGAGTTTTTAAAGTTCAAAGGATTAATGAGGTGACTCACAAGCCTAGTTTGGAAGTTCAAGAGTCATTATGGTTTCCCTACGAATGACATACCTTGCCATCTTAATTGTTGATTGGACGAATTAAGCTCACACAAACAGTTTGTATATTAATATGATGAACACAACACAATAGACATATATAAGTTGGATTCAGATCCAACTAATTCCACTCTTGGAGGGAAAGGTTTAGAGAATATCTCAACATCCTCCAACAAACCCAATCCAACCCCTAGACTCTAGTATGTAGCATTTAATGTGAGCATTATCTCTAACACCCCCCTTTAATTCTTACATTACAAAAAAAATCAAATAACAAATTACAATAATTCTTTGTCTGACTGGTCTTCATCAACGCTTACACCCACTCTGAGTCTTTTGGCTTCCTCTCTTTTCTTCTCCACACATTTGAGCTTCCCATTTGACACATTTAAAGTACAAAAGATTATGACCAACTTTGACATTCTTTGTAGAACTGACGCTTCTTGACCTCCCGAAGGACAATCTCGACACTGAACTATTTTATGGATACACTTCCATCTGTGAAATTCCCTCGAAGAGAAAATTTAAACAATTATATAGAACAATGATCTGGATATGAAATGTTTTTAGTAGTCAATTTCACAACTTGACCTTACATAAAAATAACCTGTAACTAATTCTCCCGGAGCACGACGGGTCACATCAGTATAAACCTTAGTTGTGGCTCTGCATTGTAACACTATATTGAAAAATTACAACTTAACTAGCACAACACACCACCCTCATTTTTAGAACAGTTTGAGAGATGACCCTTGTGGTTTTTCATCACTTTTTGTTTCTGATAAGTCATCCAAGTTGGCAATGTTTGCAGTTTCTTTTCCATTCAGAAGATCTCTAGCACGAGATATATAGTTTCGGGTATATGTCCATTCTTGTGACAGTAGAAGCATTCTGATAAACCCTTGTTTTTTCTCATCTTACCTTTTGAGTACAATGCAATTTCATGATGAACATTTTTGTTCTCTGGATTCATCCTTTTGTCTTTAGCTAAAAGTGATGCTACCATCTCTTCTAAGGATTGAGAAGACATTTGACTTAATGCGAATATAATATTGTTATATTTAGAAGATAGACTATTTAGAAAAATTTCTTTAGAATCTTCTTCCTCTACCTTGGTACCAACATCAACTAATTGCCTTAAAAGTGACATTAAAGCATTTATATGATTGGATAGCAGTATCTCATCTTTCATTTTAAGGCTAAAGAGTTGAAATTTAAGAGAGAACTTTGAGTTTAAAGCCTTTTCTCCAAATAGTTTACTTAATTTCTCCCAAATATCTTTAGATGATTTAGCTAAATCAACTAAATGCAATTGAGTGTCTAAAAGACCCAATCCAATAATAGCCTTGTCCCTATCTTCTCTCTTCTCCCATTCACTTAATAGCTTGGCATCTGTAGGTTCCTTTTTTGTTTCTTTTACTAAATTCCACAATCCCTTATTAATCAAATGCATTTGTACTTTGAATTTCCATGTATAAAAATTGATGCCATTAAATTTATCAAATGCAATAGATGAATCCATGTTACCTATTTCTGTAGCGTCTCCCTCTTTCGTCTGAACGATCAATGTGTGTTCTCTCCTCCGTGTATAGATCAACTCCTCCACACACAGTATGGCAACATTCCTCAGAAATTTCAACTAGTGATTCCCTCCACGGAAATGAAACAATGATAGTAATCTGAAATATACTCTTGATATCTTCAAACATCTCGTCAAGCACTCAATTAGATAGTCTTCACAAATCTGGCAACAAAAATGGCTCCACATATCTATCTCCAGAACTCAGCCAGTCATTCGTGATCCTCGGCTTTGATACCAAATTGTTGATTGGAAGAATTAATCTCACACAAACAGTTTGTATATTAATATGATGAACACAACACAATACAGATATATAAGTTGGATTCAGATCCAACTAATTCCACTCTTGGAGGGAGAGGTTGAGAGAATCTCTCAACATCCTCCAACAAACCCAATCCAATCCCTAGACTCTAGTATGTAGCATTTAATGTGAGCATTATCTCTAACAATATTCCCATTAGAGAAACTCCAATTTGTAGTTTTCCCACATTTAGAGCATGCTTCTTGACTAATTCTTATTTAGGATTGGGGAGGTGGATCACATGCCTAGTTTTGAAGTTCATTAAAAATTTCCGCAATGACTTTAGCTATGGTAAGAGAGCCTATTACCTTGATTTTGTAATGGTGTTCGATCTTCTATATTCGATTCTCATTAATGTATGCTTGTTACCTTTCTATGATTGATATGCTAGACATGTTCTTGGGACTCATGATTGTATGGTGGTGTAGGGGTTTTAGGAGTTCATAACATTGTTTAGGATTTGGCTAAGATTTTGTCTATTGTATGTCTCTAATAGGGATTGTAGTGGTGTTAGGGGTTGTGGGTTTCAATTTGTTTTCTCTTTCACTTAGTATTGTGAATGTTCTAGTGTTTGGCCTCTTGTTTTAGGTTTTGGGTTCGGCCTTTTGTCTTGAAATTATGCTAAATAAGAAACAATTTTGTTGTAGTGGAGAAGCTTTTGACTTGATGGAATTTGGCTTCTTTCATATTTTACTGTGAAAATAGTGGCCATTATTGTGTTGGATTAAAGGCAGGCTTTGAAAATCCTCTATCATTTTCATACTTTCGACAACATGATAGTTTATATGTAATTGTGTTGTTAAATGTTTGTGGTTCATTTTTCATTGCAACTAAGGTGGCTCCCTTCCAACTATGTCACTAAATTGTAGTTTTTTCAATGCTTAATAGGCTAGGATATTATATTTGATGTCCAATAGTGTTGTTTCTGGTTATGTGTCTTGCCAAATATTTTGCATTACCCTTTATTTTTATGATATAAACTCATTGATAGATTTTCACAAACACTTTCCATGTATTTCATTTCTAAGCATTTCTTCAAACATACAACATGCAAATTAAATACACTATAAATAGAAAAGGCAATCTGTGGCATTTTATTATGAATGGAATTTGGTACACAACAATAATAGAACTCTAAGGGTTGTTATAGAAACTTCAAAAATAAACACTACTTGAACTCAAGCCAAAACCTATGATGGTGCCAAAATCTCCTCAAGAAGTGATGTGTCCTTCTATGGACTATCAAACCCTTGAAGGTATGGTTTTGATCTGCTCCTCACACACTTCCTACAAACCTTCAGTCGTTTGTATCAAATATCTCTACAACCTCAGATCAGAAAGGTCCTCATGAGAAGAGACTCGACAACAAGAAGGGCCTCACATGATGAGGTTGGGCAACCAGCAGGGGCCTCACGGGACACCCTATAGTCAAATATCGGGGATGACTATGGACATCATTTCCTGAAACCCTCCGATCACTTATGAAATCAGAGTATGAAATCCTCCGTAAAGTTCTTCCAATCTCCTACATGAGTCAATCTACCTCCAATAGATACAAACTCAAGTGAAGTTCCAATGGAAATCCTGGATGGATTCCCCTCTTGTCCAAGATCCAATGGAAATATTAGGTGGATTCCCCTCTTATCTAGCTAGGGTGGATATTGCACCATTGAAACCAAACCAATAGTGGAAGGGTTCTGCTAAAACCTAATGAAACAATGGCTCCAAGAGAAATTCAAAAATGAGAAATCAAATCATAATCCCAAAGTGATTCCCTACCCCTCCTTTTATCATTTTTCCCAGCCTTATAGAACTTTCTCCTTTTTGACCAAATCAAATCTAGCTTCCAGAATTTCCCCCTTTTGACTAAATAAAAAATAACCCTTATCCCCCATTTTCTTTCACTTCAAGATTAAAAGTTACTATAATAATGGTTAAGTAACTTATCAATCTAAATTTATTTTATTTCCTTAATGTCACTTTAAATACACAACATCTCTTAACTAAGTTGAGTGTTTGTGGTTCATTTTTTATTGCAACTGAGGTGGTTCCCATGCAATTATGTTTCAAAATTTTAGTGTTCCCAATGCTTAATTCGCTAGGATATTATATTTGATGTCCAACAATGTTGTTTCTGGTTATGTGTCTTGCCAAATATTTTGCATTACCCTTTATTTTTATGATATAAAATCATTCGTCCAAAGGGGTTGGATCCAATCATGGATAGCGAGGACTTTTTCACCATTGCGAAAGGTTCAATTGCCTTGGGGGATTTACTGAGAGCCATGGGGGAAAATTGAGGTAGTGTTTGAACATGTGGTTGCACCCAGAGATACTATATTAAATGGTATAGTGAATTGTGCACACATAAGTGGATCAAAGCCCACCCCCATGTCCTTCAAATTTTCAAATTTCCCGTGGTGTAGATAAATCGGAGAGGGAGTGCTCTATTAAGGCACTCCGTAAGTGAAGTCACAGGTTCAAAACCTCTGGGGACACCTCAAATCCATCCGTGTTAAGGGTTTGTGCGGTCTAGGTCAGGTGTGATCCCCAGGTGATTTTGACAACTTAGATGCCCCTGGGTCGTGGCATCTCAACCACAGGCCAATCCCACAAGTTAGGGATATTTAGCTAACAAAAAAAATTGGTATAAACTCATTCACTAATTTTTACAAACACTTTTCATGTATTGCATTTATAATCATTTCATCAAACACATAGCATGCAAATTAAATACACCATAAATAGAGGAGACAATTGTGGAATTTTATTATGAATGGAATCCAGTACACAACAATAATAGAACTCTAAGGGCTGCTATAGCAGCTCCAAAAATAAACACTACAAACTCAAGCCAAAACATGCGATGATGCCAAAATCTCCTCAAGAAGTGATTTTTCCTTCTCTGGAGTGCCTAACCCTTGACAGTACGGTGTCAGCCTACTCCTCGTAAACTTCCCACAACACTTTGACCGCCTATATCAAATAGCTTTGCAACCCAGACAAGTGGGGCCTCGCATGATGAGGTTGGGAAACCGTCATGTGCCTCGCGAGACACCCTATACTCAAACCGCAGGGATGACTCCGGACATGGTTTCCTGAAACACTCTTAGCACCTACACAATAAGAGTACAGTCTCCTTCATAAATTTTAGTCAATATCCTACATGAGTTGATCTACCTCCAACCGAAACAAACTCAATTTAAGCTCCAATGGAAATCCTAGATGGATTGTCCTCTTGTCTAGGATCCAATGGAAATCCTGGGTGGATTCCCCTCTTGTCTAGCTAGGATGGATATTGCACCACCGATACCAAACCAATAGTGGAATGGTTTTGCTAAAAGCTAACAAAACAATGGCTCCAAGACCACTTCCAAACAGAGAAATCAAATCATAATGCCAAAGTGAGGCCCTACCCCTCCTTTTATCCATTTTCCCAACCTTATAGAACTTTCCCCCTTTTCACCAAATCAAATGTAGCTTCTAAAATTTTCTCCTTTTGACTAAATCAAATATAACCCTTATCCCCCTTTTTCTTTCACTTTAAGATTAAAAGTTACTGTAATAAGGGTTAAGTAACTTATTAATCTAAAGTTACTTTATTTCCTTAATGTTACTTTAAATACACAACATCTCTTAACTAAGTGACATTAAATAACCCCTTTTTACTTCCTTTTTCTTTACTGACGAGTCATGGAATTCATTTCCATTACCAAACAAGGGAATCCAAAAATGGGGACATGACAAATCCTCCCTTCCCAAAGATTGCTTGTCCTCAAGAAATTCCATCATGCCCATTGGAAGAAAAAACTAAACCAAACTGGAACTAATGATGATCCCTTGGTCCCAAACCAATATGAAAGATGCAAAACATCTACTTCCCAAAATATTGTCCTATAATGTGCTAACATCAGGGGCCCCTTGAAGGCCACCTATCAATAGAGAAACTAGATACTATGAAAATTGAGTACAATCTTCATAGAATGTACCATCTAGGAAACTAATCCACTGTGCCATATGAATAGGATCCTAGGAGTAATAGCTTGCTCTCCTATCTGTACCAGTTGCCAAACTATCATCCCATAAAATCCCAGGTTCCCATGCTATCACCAAAAAGGACTCATCATGTTGTAGTTGCGCAACTCTAATTGTAGATATTTGCGCCTCCTACCTAGAATGCATCCTCAAACTGTAATGCCTCAAAGAAATGTCCCCACTATCAAGGATTATATTCTACAACTCGATCTCATTGGAGTCACCCAAACCAACTCTAAAATCAGATATCCAAGGGAAGTCTATGTGGCCACAAACTGATAGGGAATCCATGACACCTAGTCTCCAAGCATCAAATGGAGAGGTTGTAATACTCCACCATTCCCAACCTACTGCAATCATCCAAGAACCATTCACACAATCTCCTAACACATTGTTTGCAAAGTCTCTCCATACGAACACAAGAATCCCATAGGTGGTAAATTCACTAGGGTCCCAAACTAACCTATATGATGTGAAACACACTCTACTCGCACTGGTTTGTAAGGTGTTAATAAAAAAATCCACTTGACTGCTCCCGATAAGCCAAGAAATCATAAGTTTACTAAACTCGATCAAATCCTCAGAAGACCACTCCTCCAAGAAACCATTCCTAATTCTCCCAAAAGTAAACTCTGGAAGTTCAAAACTGGTTCTCTCCTCTCTAATAGTAGTTGAATTGTCAAACAATGTAAACCCAAGGTCCCAAACTAATCCCAAGAAAGTGACATCATGATGACACTGCACCACTTTGATCATCATTGTCGAACCAAAGTTCCCAATCTACATTCTCCTCTCCTGGAACCCTAAGTTGATCTCCCTGAAGGGTATGAAACAACCATCCTAAATCCTCCCTTGCGAAGGTGTCTCATTGAAGTCTAAGTCTACACATCCACGACAGGCCTCGAGTCTGTCCTACCATATAGGGTAACTATCGATCTCCCCTCTAATAATGTCCCAAAAATAAAATAGACCACTCATTGTCATGGCTATGTCGATCATCATCATCATCTGAATCAATCTATCACTTAGATGAATCCACGGATCCCGCCACCAAATTGGAAATCCACCACTCTGAATACTTGCTAGTTGTTTGTGTGCCATACTAGTAACCATCATATTCAAAATAATCCAAGTCCCTAGTATGCCATCATCTGGTGGAAACCAGGTACTAGGAATCAAATCTGTTCCTGTTAATTTTGACACAGAGAAAATCGAAAACCCAAACCCCAGAAGATGAAAAGCCAATAGGTTTGTGGACCCCATTTTGGGTAGTTTGGTGTATTAACTTCCCAAGGATGTAACTTTGGAATACGATCTCCGTTTGGGGCACACGATATCTCGTTGGAAAGGTATTGACGAGGAGTTTATTTTATAGGATCAATAATTTATTTGATGATAATTGAGGTGCTCGACTGCGAAAATCATCATTTAGGCCCTCAAAATGGCCCGGGAAGTTTAGGACCAGAAAAACTGCTAAAAATAGTAAATTGCCAAAAGCAATTGTTTTGAGCCAGATGGAATAGTTGGGTTGCCATCGATATCCACCTGGATCAATCCTCCCTCCATAGGAAGCAATGGTATCCATTGCATTGAGTTCTCGGGGAGGAGGGGGAAGTGTTTGTTGAATCTAAACCTTTGTGAGTTGCTTGCCTCATTGGAGAAGTTGTGTTGCTTGACTTGTGGAAGGTTGTCGAGAACCTGATATTGGAAACATTGGACCTTTTGAATCAGTATAGATACATGGGATGACGATTTGCAAAATGAATCTTCGCACTTTGC
The DNA here is from genome assembly GCA_009831015.1 of Picea engelmannii. Classification (NCBI taxonomy): domain Eukaryota; kingdom Viridiplantae; phylum Streptophyta; class Pinopsida; order Pinales; family Pinaceae; genus Picea; species Picea engelmannii. The sequence goes on from ML782298.1 coordinate 1,362,017, forward strand.
TTCAATCTTGTCGACGTGCTTCTGCTAGCTAAAAGGTTCTTGGACTAAGGATGCAGTGGTTGCAGTGTCCTTCTGTTCAACTTTTGAAAATATTGTGAAGAGGATGAATGTTGTAGTATGATATATTACTTTGTGGCATTGTTTAGGTGGGACAATAGTCAGAACTATCTCTGGTATCCTATAGAGATGACCCCCCAGAGTATTAATGACACTACGAGGTCGAGACTCATAAATAACATGGTTTTTCCACATATATGGCTAGCCCAAAATAAATTCACAGACATCCAGTGGGGAAACATCACATAATACCTCATCCTTGAAGGGATTAATGTTGTATGACAAGAAACACTACTGGTTGACACAAATATCTCATCCTTGGCGAAGCCACCCGATGTTGTATGGTTGTGGGTGTGGTTTTGTCAACAAGCCCAACCTTTTTATGACCTCTGTTGAGATGAGGTTATTTTGGCTTCTGCTATCAATAATAAAATATAGTGGGGTTCCCTCCACCCACATCTGTGAATGAAAAAGGTGTTTCCCCTCTTTAGGATCTATTGGTTCTTCTGGTTGAATTGGTCTGGTAATGATAGTAGCATTGGGTTCTGTGTCGATGATCTTTTTTCTCCCATTATTTTACAAGTCATATTATGAATTAGGGTTCGACGCCTTTTCTCTGATCTCAGCCACCAAGGATTATTTTGAGTGACATTCATTAATGTTGTGCCAAAGGATTTTGTCGAAATCACACCACTTTCTAGTGTCCTTCTTCATATTTTTCTTACCCTTCTTTTCCTATGGCTTGGACATGTTTTTTGGAGGCTGGTTTTTAGGGCTGTCTTTACCATACTTTGGTTGTTGCGGATTTGCAGACCCAAACTCTTGTTTGTTCTGGTGCCTAAATTTCTTCTTGATTTTGACAACATATCGATAGGCAACTCCCAATGATGAGATGTCTAGAAAATCCATTTCGGTTTGGATGTACCTATGTAGAGCCCCACGGTATTTCAGAACTAGATGTTGCTCAGAGACTTTGATACCCATGTTGGTGCGCAAGGTATGGAATGTATTTTTGAACTCCGACATTTTTTTTCCCCTCTCTTTTCGCAATGTGTTCCATCTCATCTATTTGTCGTCATAGTTACCAACAGGGTAATATTATTCCTTAACTGCATCCACAAAAAAATCCCAAATGGGCTTGGCTCCATATATTCTAGACTCCTTTGTGGAACTTTTCTCCTAGTAAATTTTCCACAAATGTTTTACATGGTGGAGATTCTTAAGGAGTGCAAAGGTGATCTTTTCCCTATCGTAAAAATTGTGAACAGAGAAATAACCTTCTAAAAGATTTAACCATTTTTCTAGGGAATCTTCATCCGTCTTACCTTCAAATAAAGGAATATCAAAATTAACTTGTACATTGAAATGAGAGGTTGCTCCAAAGTGGTTGGTTGATGAAGACGCGCCTACTGTTAACGACATGCGTTGAAGGATGCGAGGAAAATTATCCATCATTTTGTCCCTCAGTTGCATGACAAATTGCTCAAGCAACATATTATTAGAATCTTTTTCTCTGTCATTTTTCTTTTCTTCCGCCATGGAGGGTTTCTTGGGAATTCTAGAGCGATTTTCCTCAAGAGAGACAAGATCGATACCCAACTTTCTATACTCGGACCTCGTCGGGGACATGCACTCAAAAATGATCAAGAGAAACATGCTCTGATACCACTGATCCCGATTATTTTCAGCACAGATTGAGAGTGGAGATATAATAAAGAAATGTATAGAGATATATCAGATATCCAATAATATAACAAAGATATAACCATAAACACAGAGATTCAATAATGCAAAATTTTAATTAGTGAGAGAATGTACATAAACTGTAAAATTACAGAGTGAATGACTCGCTAGAATGGTGGAAGCTTGTATCTTAGAAGATATGTGACAGATACGCTCATTCACAAGAAGATGGTGATGTTTACAATGAGGCTCTATAGGTATTTTTAACATAAAGAAAATCCAAAACCCTAACTTCGAAAGATGAAAATCCAACATGTTTAGGGACCCGTTTTGGGTAGTTTGGTGTATCAATTTCTTAGGGGTGTAACTTTGATTCCAATAGATCCTACATAATATAAAGGTAAAAGTTTTAAACAAAGAAGAATATTCCAATTCCAATGGATCCTACATAGTATAAAGGTAAAAGTTTTATCCATGATGGTATTTTCGTATTCCAAAGGATCCTACATAGTATAAAGGTAGAAGTTTTACCATGATGATATTTTTTACGAAAATAAAGAAGGCATTGAGTTATTTATTCTAATAAGTTTTAAGTTAAATGTTAACATAATTATAATTAAAATATTACTGAATGCAAATCCAATAGCATGTCTATTTTAGTAAGAGAAAATGGCAATTACATACATATGCTATTTTAGTAAGAGAAAATGGCAATTACATACATAAAAGTTGATTTGATTAATCAATTACAAAATTTTAAATGAATATTAATAAAAATATAAAGTAAAAGTAAACAAAATATAAATATGAATTAGTATTATATGTTAAAATTTGAATTCGAATTATATTTTATGTAAAAAATTTGATAGAAATTAAAAAAATTAAATATAATGAAAATATATTTTTTAATAAAATATATAAAGTAAAAATTATATAAATATCAATTACTAATTATGGGTCAAAGTCAAAAATTGAGTTTGAATTATACTTTATGTGAGAAAACATTGAAATCATTTTAAATTGGTCGAGAGTAAGAATGATGTACTTTTACTTTAATTTAGAAAATAAATATCTACAATTTTAAACATATTAACATTTTCTAACTTTACAGTAAGTTCATACACAAAAATTACTTCGTCAAAGTATATAGAAGATGTACACATAATATCCTTCGAATTTATTAGAATTCATGATAAAAGATGCATTAACTCAAAGGATAATTTCAACAATAATCCATGATAAAAGATCAAAGAACTCGAAAGGATAATTTCAAGAATAAAAGAAGGATACTTTTAACAAGAACTCAAAGGATAAAAGATGCAAGAATTCAAAGGATAAAAGATGAAAGAACTCGAAAGGATAATTTCGAGAAGAAAAGAACTCAAAGGATAATTTTAACAAGAACTCAAAGGATAAAATTATAATGGAAATGTGAAGGAAATTATCTCAAATAAATCTTAATGAGAACTTCCTTGCACTAAAGGATGAGATGTAGTAAAATAAAAAAATTACAACAAGAGTTAATATCAGATAATTACACCGAGAGGTTTTCTGTTCTTCAGATAATACGCCAAGGACAATACCGCTCCAACGAAGCAACACTAATCTGTTGAGGAATGAAGAGATTGATCTATCAATGTGATTATCTGATTATCTTCCAGAGAATAACAGAAACCGAAACCAATTGAAAAGAGGGAAAAAAAATTAATAAATTTACATCGAATCAAACTAGCACAACCACATTAGTAAAGTGGTTGATATAAGTAGATAGGGATTATTTTCCATATTTTCAAAATAATACTACTAATCCACTATATCAATCACTTTACTAACGTGGTTGTTGTTTGTATATTAATATCATACATATAATATTTTTTTTTAAGACTTTGTTAATATACTTGAATGCACTTATCTCTATAAAAATCTTTAATTTTAATTTCAAATACACATATTATATATTTTGAATAAATAATTAATTGTATATTCATTTTGTATTTTCAATTTAACATATTTTGAATAAATAATTAATTGTATATTCATTTTGTATTTTCAATTTAACGTATTGAGAAATTCAAATGGTAAATTATCTTTATTCTTTTATATATTTGAAAAAATATATATTAAATTATATTTAATATTTTTTAAAACCTTGTTAATATACTTGAATGCACTTATTTCTATAGCAATCTTTAATTTTAATTTCAAATACACAGATATTATATATTTTGAATAAATAATTAATTGTATATTCATTTTGTATCTTCAATTTAATGTATTGAGAAATTCAAATGAATGCACTCATCTCTATAACAATCTTTAATTTTAATTCCAAATACATAGATATTATATATTTTGAATAAATAATTAATTGTATATTCATTTTGTATCACCAATTTAAAGTATTGAGAAATTCAAATGGTAAATTATCTTTATTTTTTTTATATTTAAAAAAATAAAAAATTATTTTTTTTTATATAGATTTGTAATAATTTGATAAAAACTAATACCCTAAAACCCTAAAAGTAATCTATTTAATAATTCGTAACATTTAATTTATTTATATCCTTATATTTATTTTACTTAAATATATCTTAAACTCCTCCCTCTATACTTTCTCTTTAATCTATCACTCTTCTTATAATCATAATTTATAAACAAAACTTTCCTCCCATTTTTTTAAAGGAGAAAGTGAATTAATACTTAGGATGAAAGGAATAATGATGGCGTTTTACTAGGGTTACTTATTGTTGGCACGCATGCATGTTTAATACTTTTAAGTTACAACCTTTTTATTAGGATAATGTGCATTTGTGATGTGGTGGTGGCGCTCGTGTCTCTCCCAACAAGTAGAGCAGATCATTTCAATATCAATCGCTTCTCCTATTATGTGGAAATACATTGTTTAAAAAGTAAACAAATGCTTAATATCTCCTCTACTTTGATCAAATAATCCAATTAACTAATAATGTTGTTTATTTTCTATAGTATTTATTATATTTAATGATTAAGGATTTGATTTTTTTGAAATATTTGAAACCCTCCAAATTTAATTTAATTGTCTATCATTCACAATTCTCTAATCTAAATCATAAAATTAATTGTTTGTTTTCGTTGATTTAGTTGTTAAATCAATTTTCTAAGATTGAAATCTATTCATAAAATACATCAATAAAAAATTTCAATTAGATGCACTAATATACATGTAGTAAAATAAATTTTCAATTAGATGCATTAATATACATGTAGTAAATAGAGACATTATTTCGCATGTATTTAATGATCACAAGGTATTATGCATGTCTCCTCAGTTGGAACACAATACTTCTGCAAAACACAAATATGAAAAGGAAAACCATGTATAACAATATTCCTCATATTGAGCACCTTGGAGAATTCATCAACATTGCAATGGAATGCATATAAAAAAAAAACACTTTTCTCATTGACAGACGCTAGTAAAGTTGTGTGTATCACAATTGACACTGCATGTGATCCATACTTTCATGTTTGTTGTGTGTAGCCTCAACTCGAGCGTATTCACCAACTATGGAATGGTATGAAACAAAAAAAAAAATGTTTAAAGATTCTACAACCTCTAATAACTTAACAAACATATCTTTTACAAATTGAAGAAACCATTGAATATCAATAATAAATAAATGAGAATGCACACCATAAATCAAATACATAGATTTTCTAAGATGAAGAAAAAACCTCTAATGGATCTCACAAATAATTCTTTATGTATATATTTTCTGGCCAAGAAGATCGAAACTACAAGATATGTTGATGTTTCAACATCAACATTCTCTGATATTGGTCATGTCGATTACATTATATTATAAATATATAAATCATATATTTATAATATAATATATAAATCATATATTTATAATATAATATATAAATATAAATAATCTATAATTTATAATTGATAATAAATTCATTAATGAAAAGAAAATAATGGAAAAGACATGTTCATTAATGAAAGGACACTCTGTCCAAGTATATATGTTGGGGCCCTCAATTGTCATTTTATATCATCTCATATGATGTTTAATTACAATATAATCTCGTACAATATTTAATTATTATTTTCAGTTGACATTTTCAGTGTGTAATTATTCTATCATAACAATAATCATAAGGTAATAATAAGTGAGGTACAAATATTCTCACATGGAGATCGATAGTGAGGAGCAAAAGGCTCTGAAGGATAAGGGTAAAGATATCTCTTTCCCTGTTGTTCATCCTTCAGATTGCAAGGACGAGTTAATAGAGCCAACAGAGCTAGTGGATCTACCTAGAGATGTTCCAGTAATTAGGAAAAGGCTACCATGGCCTCATGACACTTTTCACAATGCAAAGGGGCATGCCACTTCTAGTGGCACTTTCAAGGAGAGAAAACAATATCAAAGGTTCTAGAGTTATATGGCATTAATGAGCCACATCATTGATTATGAACCCTCCAATTATGAGGAGGCACCATGATCCGGATTTTATGAGCAGAACGAAATGAATACAGATTATTAATAGGTGCTTAACAAAAATAACAGAGATACAGTAAAACTGGTTTTCTATTAAATAACGAAATAAGCTGAAACTGTAAAAATGCAGCGGAAACAAGATTGCTGGAATGGTGGCGGCTTATCTCTGAGAAGAGATGTGACGGCAGCGCGCATTCGCAAGAAGATGGTTACAATGAGGCTCTGAAGGCCTTTTTTACAATAAACAGGAATGCCAAAAGTCCTAGACATCCAAAAACCTAACCCTAGGAGATGAAGTGCCAAAAGTCATGTGGGCCCCGTTTGGGTAAGTTGGTGCATCAAATTCCCGGGGTCGTAACTTTTGCATACGATCTCCGTTTTAGGCGTATGATAGCTCGTTGGAAATATCTATCCGAGAAATACAACTTTTGGCCGGAGGAACATCGATCTACGATCCATGTTGCTCCCCATTTTCCCAAAAAAACATCGTTTAGGGCCTCAAAATGGCCCCGGAAGTTAAGAACTGCTAAAAATAGTAAATTACCAAAATTGCCAGAAACATGTTTTGGGCCAGTTGGAGAAGGTGGGTGGCCACCGATATCCACCTGGATCACACCATGATCTAGGTGGCCACCCACCTATTCCAATTGGCTCAAAACAGTTTGTTGGCAATTTACTATTTTTAGTAGTTTTTTGGGTCCTAAACTTTCGGGGCCATTTTGAGGTCCTAAACGACGTTTTTTCACAATTGGGCACCTAAATAATAGATACAAGATCTTATTGAGCCCCCAAAATGAAGTTCCTTATCAATACCTTTCCAAGAAGATATCGTAAGCCCCAAACAAAGATCGTATGCCAAATTTATGCCCCGGGGAAGTTGATACACCAAACTACCCAAAACAGGGTCCACAAAATTTATGGTTTTTCAGCATCCAAGGTTAAGGTTTTGGATTTTATTTATGTTAAAAAGGCCTTTGAAGCCTCATTGTAACAATCATATTCTTGTGAATGAGTGTGTCCATCACATCTCTTCTCAAAGATAAGCTGCCACCATTCTAGCGAGTCTTTCACTATGCATTTCTACAGTTTTGTACATTTCACTCATTAATAAAAATTGTGTATTACTGTATCTTTGTGATTATGATTATATATATTATGTATCTCTGTTATATTATTGTATATCTAAGATATATATGTACATTTGTTTATTATATCTCCGCTCTCATTTTGTGCTGAAAATAATCTGGATCAATGGTATCAAAGCAAGCTGCTCTTGACCATTTTTTAGTGCATTTCCATGACGAGGTTCGAGTATAGAAAGTTGGGTCTCAAGATTATCTCTCTTGAGGAAAATATCTCTCTCATGCCCAAGAAACCCTCCATGGTGGAAGAAAAGAAAGACGTCAGAGAAAAATATTCTATTAATCTGTTGCTTGAGAAAGCTCTCACACAACAGAGGGATGAAATGATGGAGAATTTCTCCCACATATTTCAACGTCTTCCAATAAAAATAGGTGCATCTTCCTCAAGCGGCCACTTTGGAGGCACCTCTCCTTTCAAGGTACAAGTTAATTTTGACATTCTTGTATTTGAAGGTCAGATCGATGTGAATGCCCCAGAAAAATGGTTAAAACTGATAGAAGGTTACTTCTTTGTTCACAATTTTTCCAACACGGAAAATATCACTTTCACACTCCTTAAGTCTATCCCCCATGTCAAACATTGGTGAGAAACTTACTAGAAGAAAATTTCCACAGAGGAGTCTGGAATATATGGGGTCGATCCCACTTGGGATTTTTTTGTGGATGCGGTGAACGAACAATAATACCCTGTTGGTAACTATGGCGACCAGTACATGAGATGGACCACACTGCGGAAAGAGAGGGGTCAAACAGTGTCGGAGTTCACAAATACTTTCCATACCTTGCATGTTCAAATACTCTGAGTGACATCTGGTTCTGAAATACCACGAGGCTCTACATAGGTACATCCAAACCAAAATGGATTTCCTAGACATATCATCATTGGGAGTTTCCTATCAATATGCTGTGAAAATCGAGAAGAAATTTAGGCACCAGAACAAACAATAGTTCACGTTTGAAAATACGAAACAACCAAAGTATGGTAAAGACGACCCTAACAACCATCGTCCAGAAAAACATTCCAAGCCACAGGAAAAGAAGGGTAACATAAAGACGAAGGAAACAATAAAGTGGTGAGATTTACACAAAATAACCTGGCACAACATTGATGAATGTCACTCGAAACAATCATTGGTGGCTAATATCAAAGAAAAGGAGCCTAACCTTGATTCAGAATTTGATTTAGAAAATGATGGGAGAAGACAGATCATTGACGCAGACCCCACTGCTATTTTCGCAACCACAACAATTCAACTAGAAGAACCAGCAGATCCTGAAGAGGGGGGGCACATTTTTCATTCACAGATGTAGGTGAAGGGGACCCCACTGCATTTTATTGTTGATAGCAAAAGCCAGAAGAACCTCATCTCAGCATAGGACGTCAAACAGTTTGTATTATCAACAACACCACACCTGCAACCATACAACATTGGGTGGCTTCTCTAGGCATGAGATCTTCGTGGCAGCCAACAGTGTTGATTGTCATATGACAATCATCCCTTCAAGGATGAGGTATTATGTCATGTTGACCAACTGGATGTCTATATTGTTCTTTGGGCCAACCATATATGTGGAAGTACCATGAGCTATTTATGAGTCTCGACCCCATAGTGTCATTATTACTCTGGGGGGTCATCTTTATAGGATATCAKAGGTAKTTCTSGCTACTGTCCCACCAAAAMATTGTCGCAAGGWAATTTATCATAATGAAAAATCCATCCCCTTCACAATCTGTTCAAAAGGTGAACAAAAGGACACTGCAACCATTGTAGCCTTGGCCCAAGACCTTTCTATCCAATAGAAGCAGATTGCATAAGAGAAAGAGGATATTATTTCTTCACCTACAATGGTTCCTAYACATTACCCAGTCAAYCCAAGATACAACAGGTTGGTTGAACAGATTCAACCCTGTCAGCAACAGGTTTTTGATAGTCTTCAACAAGATAAGCAGTGTAACTTCTCCAGAAAGGCAAGCAGTTCACCAACATTCAGTTTCAGGTTTTTGAGACCATTGCTTACTAATAAGGGAGGATTGATCTAGGTTTATATCGGTGGCCACACACCTATTCCATCTGGCTCAAAATAATTTATTGTCAATTTACTATTTTTTAGTAGTTTTTCGGGTCCTAAACTTCTGAGGCCATTTTGAGGTCCTAAACGATGTTTTTTCATGATCGAACACCTCAATGGAGGGACAAGGCTTCGATTGATCCCCCAAAATGAATATCCTCATCGATACCTTTCCAATGAGCTATCGTTCACCCAAAACGAAGATCGTATGCCAAAATTATGCCTCCGAGAAGTTGATACACCAAACTACCCAAAACGGGGTCCACAAAACTATTGGTTTTTCATCTTTCGAGGTTAGGGTTTTGGATTTTATTTATGTTAAAAAGGCCTTTGGAGCCTCATTGTAACAATCAACTTCTTCTAAATGAGCATAGTCATCACATCTCTTCTCAGAGATAATTTGTCACCATTCTAACGACATTCCCTCTGTATTTCTACAGTTTTGTACATTTCACTCATTAATAGAAATTGTGTATTATTGTATCTCTATGTTTATGGTTATATCTCTGATATATATTTTTTATATTATTGGATATCTGATATATCTTTGTACATTTATTTATTATATCTCTTCTCTCATTTCGTGCCGAAAATAATACGGATCAGTGGTATGATAGAAGTCTGATCTGGATAATTTTTTAGTGCATGTCCCCGACGAGGTCCGAGTATAGAAAGTTGGGTCTTAATATTTTGTCTATTGAGGACAATCTTTTTCTCACACCCAAGAAACCCTCCATGGTGAAAGAGAAGAAAAATGACAGAGAAGAATATTCCATTAATATGTTGCTTGAGCAAGCTCTAACACAACAAATGGACAAAATGATGGAGAATTTTTCCCACATCCTTCAACGTCTACAAATAACAACAGACGCATATTCATCAAGCAACCACTTTGGAGGAACCTCTCCTTTGAAGGTACAATCTAATTTTTATATTCTCCTATTTCAAGGTCAGATCGATGCAGATGCCCTAGAAAAAAGGTTAAATATGCTAGAAGGTTATTTCTCTGCTCACAAATTTTTCAACAGGGAAAATATCACCTTCACACTCCTTAAGGTTCTCCCCCATGTCAAGCATTGGTGGGAAACTTACTGGGAGAAAAGTTCCATAGAGGAGTCTGGAATAAATGGGGTCGAGCCCACTTGGTATTTTTTGTGGATGCGGTCAAGGAACAATATTACCCTATTGGTAACTATGATGTCAAGTACATGAGGTGGACCACACTACAGCAAGAGAGGGGCCAAACAATGCTGAAGTTGATGAATACTTTACATACCTTTCGCACCAAGTTGGGTATCAAAGACTCCCAGTGAAACCTGGATTTGAAATAGCGTGAGGCTCTGCATAGGTACATCCAAAATGAAATGAATTTCCTGTACATCTCATCACTAGGATCTACCTATGTATATGTTGTCAAAATCGAGCAAATTTTTAGGCACCAGAAAAAATGAGAGTCCAGGTCCGCAAATCCACAACAACGAAAGTATGGTAAAGACAACCCTAACAACCAACCTCTAGAAAACCATTCCAAGCCACAAGAAAAGAAGGGTAACAAAAAGACAAAGAAGGAAACTATAAAGTGGTGTGATTTCCACAAAATCCCCTCGCACAACACTGATGAATGTCACTCAAAACAATTATTGGTGGTTGAAATCAAAGAAAAGGAGTTGAACCCTGATTGTCAAAAAGATTTTTTTATATAGATTTTGAGTTGGGGATCCTATCCCAACTTTCTCCCAATATATGGCCTAAAAAATGGCTCGAGATCCTCATTTTTGGGAAAAAATCCATAAAAATCACGCTAATAACTTAAAAAAACATATCATATGGTTTAAAAACCCATATTTGGGAGAATAATGGCACACACCCCTATTCTCTGGGCTCCTGGTCATATGGGTTTCTGCCATATGGCCACGCGCTAACCCTGTGCCCTAGTCCTATGGCCTGGTCCTCAACCCCTGGTCGCTTTGAAGGCATGTGGCCTCGTGCTGGAGTGACGGGTGTTTATTCTTAGCCCTCGGTTCCTCTTCTCTAGTTACATGGAATGATACCCCTACGGTATAGCTCCTTGGTCAGCGGGCTAGCCCTGCCGACCGACACTACATTCCCCAAACTCGCACTATCCAAACTCAAATAGATATGATGCCATATGTTTAAACAAGCAATAAATGCGTCAACGAGATTGGCGCATGATGTGTAGTTTGTTGGTCGCCCGAAAGGTCAGGGGTTCGAGTCTCGCGGAGTGAAACAAATTTTTGAACAAGCCCTCATAGGCCTCATCTGAGGTGCCACATGGAACCTTGTGATTGGGCCATGTGTCACCTTCGAATTGGACTGTACCAAACCAATCAACGCACAGTCACCCTTCCAGTCATCTTTTTGAGTCAGCGTCATACGCCACACGTCATGCCCAGAGCCTACCACATCACTACCACCTATCATCCATACCCTGCCAAGTGCCACGACCTGATCTTGCCACATCATCGTACGAACTTCCACGTCAACATCCCTACAGTGCACGTGTTGAATCCGTACCGTGCCAACTCGACCTTGAAAATACCAAATCTCCCTGACAAATGTCACCTCCTGGTGTTGCCACTTCAACATGTTGATGTCAACATGATGTCATTATGGTATCATCTACCACATCATGCTGACGTACTTCTGACGTCAGCAGTATGACATCTGACAGTTGACTTTGACGTTTTTTGTCTGTTTGGAAAAAACGTTCAGAGCACCATAACTTTCGCATACGGTGTCCATTTAAAAAAAAAAACATATTTTCTGAATTGACACGAAAATACTTTTGTGATGGCGATGGTTTCATCTGATTCTGAGAAATTTGATTTTTAGGCCTTTCTGGATCCATTTTGGATGAATTTTGAGGGCCTAAACGTCATTTTTTCACGATCAAGCACCTCATTTGTAGCCCAAGGATTTTATTGAACCCTCAAAATGAATCTCCTCATCGATACCTTTCCAACTAGCTATTGTGTTCCCCAAACAAAGATTGTTTTCCAAAGTTACACCCCTGCGAAGTTGATACACCAAACTAACCAAGACGAGGTCCACAAAACTGTTGGTTTTTCATCTTTTGTGGTTATGGTTTTGGATTTTATTTATGTTAAAAAGGCATTTGTAGCCTCATTGTAACAATCATCTTCCTGTGAATGAGCGTAGCCATCACATCTCTTCTTGGGGATAAGTTGTCAACATTCTAGCGAGTCTTTAACTCTGTATTTCTACAGTTTTGTACATTTCGCTCATTAATAGAAATTGTGTATTAATATATCTCTATGTTTATGGTTATATCTATGATGTATCTCTATTATATTATTGGATA
>ML782298.1:1378256-1393661 GCA_009831015.1 Picea engelmannii
GATTTTAAATATTTTTGCAGCTCACATGGCATCAAAAAGGAGTTAACTACAACTTATACTCCTCAACAAAATGGTACAACATAAAGGAGAAACAGAACAATTGTAGAGATGGCTAGATGTATGTTAAAAGAAAAGAGTTTGTCCAACATGTATTGGGTAGATGCAGTCCATACAGGTGCATATATCCTCAATAGAAGTTCTAAAAAGATTGTAAAAAATTCTACTCCTTATGAAGCTTGGTTTTGTAGAAAACCAACTATTTCTCATCTAAAATGTTTTGGGTATGAATGCTTTGTTCACATTCCTGCACAACAAAGACTGAAATTAGATGGAAAATCACTGAAATGTATTTTCATTGGATATTCAAAAGAAATCAAGGCTTATAGGTGTTTTGATCCACTTACTAATAAACTTTATGTTAGTATAGATGTGATCTTTGATGAAGGGGGAGTTTATCATAAGAATGAAGGAGAAGATAAAGAGCTTACCCCACATATTGAAAATTTGATTTTTGATAACAATGATCAATATTTGTATCCTTCTGTTGTAAGAAATGAAGGGTCACCTTCAAGGAGTTCTCCATCAAATTCATCTTCATCTTCTCTGTCAACGGGATCTCAAGTTGATACTCAAACAACAACTCCATCTATTCCTCCTAGAAAAACCAGAAGTTTGAAGGAAATTTATGAGACATCAAGGTATGTTAATGATCATTTTGCTCTTGTTTCTTCTGCAAATGTTGAGCCAGTTAATTTTAAAGAAGATTGTTTTGTTGAGGCATGGGTGCAAGAAATGGAGGATGAAATGTCTCAAATACAGAAAAATGACACATGGGAGTCAATTGAATTCCCTCATGGAAAATCTTCCATTGGAGTAAAGTGGATTTACAAGATGTAATTTAATATGGATGGAAGCATTTCAAAACACAAGGAACGTTTAGTTTCAAACGGGTATGTGCAACAATAAGGCATCGACTATGAAGAGACATTTTCTCTTGTAGCAAGAATGGAAACTGTACGAACTTTTCTTTCCATAGCATCTCAGATAAAACTAATAGTTTATCAAATGGATGTTAAACCTTCTTTCTTAAATGGATATTTAAAGGAAGAAGTTTATGTTGAACAACCTAAAGGTTTTATTGTTGAAGGTAAATAATATAAGGTGTATAGGCTTAATAAGGAACTTTATGGTATTAAATAAGCTCCTAGAGCTTGTTACTCTAGGATTGATAAATACCTTCATGATCATGTTTTTGTTAAGAGTTCTTCTGAAAGTGTAGTCAACAAAAAGTTCATTGTATCAGATTTTATTATTCTCTTCTTGTATGTAGATGACTTAATATTTATGGGCACCTCAATATAACTTGTGAAGGAGTTTAAAAAATAAATGCAATCAGAATTTGAGGTGTCTAATTTGGGAGAAATACAATATTTTCTAGGCATGCAAATCAGACAAACAACAGAAGGTATATCTATTTTCCAAACCAAATATGTTGAAGACATGTTGAGGAGGTTTAACATGTAGAACTGTAAAGATATGAGTACTCCTCTTGTTGTTGGGAGAAAATTGATGCAAGAAGATGAATCTTCCCTCTGTGATGCCACTCTCTATAGATCCATGGATGGCATCTTAATGTATCTGACCACTACTAGACCAGACATTATGTTTTATGTAAGTCTAGTTGCTAGGTTCATGAATCAACCTCATGAGTCTCATTGGCAAGTAGCTAAAAGAATACTCAGATATGTAAGTGGTACCAGATTTGTTGGATTGTTTTATAATTCTACTAATAATTTCAATGTTGTAGCATACACAGATGCAGATTGGGCAGGTAGCTTGGATTATCGCAAATGTACTTCAGGATATTCTTTTACTTTTGGAGGAAATCTTGTTTCCTGGAGCAGCAAAAAAAAACCCACAGTTTCTCTTTCTACAACCGAAGCGGAGTACATTGTAGCATCATCTACAAACACTCAAGTCATTTGGATGGAAAGATTGTTAGAAGAATTGGGCATGGAAATTTGTAAACCTATTAAAGTTTATTGTGACAATCAAAGAACAATCTCTATGACAAAGAATCTAGTTTTCCACAGCATGAGTAAACACATTGACATTCGCCATCACTTAATTAGAGAGCTTGTCCAACAAGAGTTTCTCTTTTTTGAATTTTGTAAATCTGAAGATCATCTTGCAGGCATTTTTACGAAGGCTCTTCCAAAAGATCGATTGGAGAAACTCAGATCACAATTGGGAATCCTCAAACTTGACATCAAGGGGGAGATTGAAAAACGTGATGCCTGAGTTTTCAGCATTCAATTATCTCAGTTGTTCCAGCTATGTAACCGTAGCTGCCATGTGTTGATCAATCACTAACACGTTTGTTTTCATATCCATTGCATTAATATTTTAGTTGAGCTATTTAAATGTTAGGTTGATTTCCATCAAACAGAGTTTTTTTCGTGAATGAATGTTGTGATAGAGAAAGCCTCTTAGTTGATTGTTAGAGAGATCTTTCTTTGGCATTTTGTGGAACAGAGGATTCTCTATTTCCCTCTTTGATTTACAGTCTTAACGGAGCTACTTTGTATCTCTTTTTCTTTCAAAAATAAACCATAGACAGTAGTATTCAGAAACAGAGTAGTTTTTCCTGAGTGTGAGGTCTATCTCTGTTTTTCTTTTATTGATATTCAGTTTTCTGTATTTTTTCATTTTTGTTCATAAGTTTAATCAGGGTCTACATTTATTCCTAGGTGTGACTCTTGTGAGCACATAATTCCTTTTATTCAAATCCTTCAATTTTCCACCTATTTCTCTCTAAGCAAAAATTAAGACACTTGGAAGTTTTTCTAATGGCCATATTTTCTATGCAAGGGATCTTTTGATCTTACTGTCAAAGAAATCAAAGCAACCACAAAACCAATTTTAACACTTTTCGCAAGAAGAATTCCACTAAAAGTAAATTGGGCTATGGAAGAAGGATTTACTCTTTAAATGTTTTACCTGCAAACAACACGGTTCATGTAAGGTATCCATAATTAGGGTTGGTAATAATTAATAATAATCACATCAGATAGAAGAATCGTGTGCTTACAATTTGTACACCAAGTTTATTTGTGCGGCTCAAATAGACAATGAGAGTTGCTAATAGGACCGAGATTAAAGGAGCCAGAGAAGATACCCAAAAAAGGCATTTGTTTTTCTTGCCCTGTTGTAGTTGATATAATAAGAAAGAGTACTTTAAAATTTATGTGGATATTTTATTCAATGAGCGAGCACTACATAAATAACCAAACTTCAAACTATATTGCTAATCGCCTTAACAAGAAAGTGGGCTCAAATTTCTTGAGAACAAGATAATGATATATAATCCTTTTAAATGATACACTTGGTAAAGAAGATTTTATTCTTTAACCATATTATGGAGATACCAAACTTACAATATATCTCATTGCTAGAAGAAAAACCAGGAAGAATACTCGGATCAAAAAATTTTGCCAATTCCACTGCAAAACCATAAAATGTTGTAAACTATAATCGATTGAAGAATAGAACTTCATAATTTTTATTTTGTAACAACCTAGAAATACAGTATCATCGGAGATACTTATCGTTTCCAGGTGCAATTTAATAAAATATGAAGCAACCAAGAAACAAAATGTAATGAGTTGTGGCCTATATATGATGACAATTTGATGCAGACCCCTCCCCTTCGAGGTTCTGCGACCTCCCAGTCTCTGGATCGTTCCAAGTGTCGAGTCAGATTGACTCTACGGGTTCCTAAATGAACCCATAAATTATACACAGGCCCCTTTTCTTCCTTTGGCACAGGTCCTGTGATAACCACACCTTATTCTATGCATTCTAGCGCTTCTCAATTTTCGGGCGCTAGCTCCTCTTCACTAGCCCCTTCTCTCATGTGACTATGCTCTGTGACCTTGTGCTAATACACAATTGCGGGTGCAGGAAATAGTGGTTTTAGACCAACCCGTTTTTCGCCCCACAATATTCCTCTAGCCTACACGTGTCCTCTAGACAAAACCATGGTTCAAATTGTGGCCCGCCTTTGATTCCTTAACCTCATCGCAACTTTTTTCCCTGCAATGAAAAGGGATCGTCAATCTCAGGATCTTGACGATAGCATCCAAATCAACACTTCATATATTCTCCCTTTCCATCTACAGATCAAATATGTTCCTCCTAGATCAACGAATGTGATCTTTTTCGCAACTCCGAACTTCGGGTGTTTGAAATATCAAACCCAACTCCTCCCATATGTCAATCTCTCGGAGTTAACGATCTACAAACACTTGTCCTATAAATCAATGGCCCTGTTGCACCCTCGAATGTTTGAACTTTTCGACCCAGATCAACGGTCCAACAACCCTCCCCTTAATCAATCATCAAGATCCCCTCCAGGCCTCCAGACTTCTGATATCTCAAATCTCAAATCCTTTTTCACCTCCTCAAATGTGAAGAATTATGCCACCTATCCTCTTATATCATACAGCCTAGGATTACTTCGGTTCTTCACCCAGAGTGCATGGATCCATTCCACGTCTCCCCTAAATCCGACGACTATAAATCACTCTGGAACTTTACCCGTAGTTCAAATATTTCCGCCACGTCTCCTCTCCTGGTCCGACGATTCAGATTCACTTCAGGTGATCTAATGGCTCAGAGCCACTTCGGCTCTCCGGACTTCGACTATTTACAGCCACAAGTCTCTGGAATGAATCTTTCTAGAATCCACGATATGTTGACACCTGTCCAACCTAGATCAATGGTTTTCGTTCCCTCCATCTGTTTGGGCTTCGACGATCTCAAAGCTCAAACTTATCCTTTGTGTTCTCCTGGAATGACTTCACCCAGAGTTCACGATCATTCGCTACGCGCCACTTCCGGATATGACGGTCCATAATCTCTTTAGCTCTTCGACGCTTCGAATCTTCGGTGCTTCGTGTTTCGGCTATTTCAGTTCTCAAATTGAAAATCCAGTGTAACTTTCTCCGGAGTTCACGATCTGGTGACAAGTGTCCCCTCACAGATCGATGGTTCTCGGCTCTTCAGTTGTCCGGGCTTCGGCTGTTTCAACACTTTAATCTCTATCTCTTTCTGGATCTCCCGACCTGTTGACACATATCCCGTCTGGATCCAATGGTCCAGACTCTCCTTTCGCAAATCGAGATTTCGCAACTTGCAACCTCCAATTCACAACTTCCTTCACATTCCCCACTTCCGAAATGCCGATATTTCAGAGCGCCCAATCAATGGATCAGATCAAGACGTGATTTCGGGTTTTGCAAGTTCTTGTGACTTTTCCCTTTGACTTCTCTGATGTGCGAGTCAGTGAAACGCTAATCGCTTGCCATGTGTCCCTTCCAATAGACGGTTCTGATGATGTCAGGATTCCGAGACTTCGCAAAACCCTCTCTCCTGTGCAAGTCCCAAGGGTTAACACTCATGCACGTTCCTCTGGATCCAACAAATGTTGGTCCACGCACTCAGATATGACAACTGAGATCTGGTTCCTCTACGCTTGTTCCTCTTATGCCTTCTTCGCTCACTAGGCGTAGATCCAATGGTCCATCTTCTTCTCCACAACCGAATCGGAAGGTTGTTGTTGCTCCTCCACATGAGCTTCAGAATTTCTTCAACTTAGAATATTTTTTCTTTGCTCGAAAGGTCTCGGCCTTTGAACTTCTTCCTGTGAACCTGACTCCTTTGGTTCTCGCTTATGCTTATGAAAGCATTATCTCTTCTGAGCTTATGGACTTAGAATAAGTCTTACTCTTTCGCAATAACTACGCTATCTCTTTTGAGCTTGATCTCTTCGAAGATTTTGATCTCCCACGCACACCTTGCGGTCTCGGGATTTCGTCAAACTCAGAATCCAAAGGATTTCTTGAACAAGAAATACTTCTCACTCTCTTGGCATTCTTCTGTTCGATGCACTCCTTCCAGAGGTTTTCCTCACAGAGTGTTCAATAAATTTTTTTCATTACTGAACTCAACACGGAGTCCTTCTATGCACACTTGCACCGGCTCAATGCCCACCTGGCAGAGATCTACAGAGTCTTCAGTAACTCTGGTTCTCTCTGAACTCAATATAGAGATATTACTGTGCACTCCTTGCACTCAGTTGATGAAGGTTCAATGGTATCCCTCCTAAGATTTCCATTGAGGGTAGAACTCTGTCAACGCACACTTTGTGCATTGTGTGCACTCCTTGCACTTGGAAACTCAAAGACGAGAAACAATTGAAACTCATGAAATACTTCACCAGTTACGCATTCAAAACATGAAATGCCTAAAAACATATAAAGCATACATACACATAAACACACGATATCCAGGAAAAACTGTTTTTCTCTTATCTTTGTGTGTCTATACCGATGTTTACAAAGACTCGACTGTAACAAAGTCCCAGTTTTCTCAAGCTCTCTCTCAGAACTATTCTACCTCGTAAGGCTTCTCTACCTAGAACTCTCTATCCTTCTCTATCTATCTGCCTTATGAAATCTGATACAAGATCTCTTTACAAAAGAGGGGCTCTGCGAGCTCTTCCTTTCTCACCTAACCTCATCTATTACATTGAAGTTTCATAAATATTTACCTAGACCTGACAACGATCTGGGCCTGCTACAAGAAACCCTTTAAGGAAATCCAACCACTACCTATACAAAGGTATGGCCTGTCATTTAAAATATTACAACACGATAATCCGTATAGGATTATTTCAAATTTAAAAATGGGAGGTTTAATGCCTCTCCCTTTCTCTATTGCATGTTTGCGTGCAAGCGTGATGGCACGTTCACTGAGGTAGAGAGATGATTCTGCATCATACTCCCCTACTAGGAAAAACATGAGCTCCTCTTCTCCAGTTTTGAAGTCCTCCTGGATCCTAAACTCTTCCTTCTTCTCAGTGAGAAGAGATACTTGATCTCCCATGTTCTCTTTATCTCCCCTTGTGGCATTGAGTTGCCACCATGGTGCAGATTCCAGTCCTGTTGTCTCATCACCAAGCTATTTCTCGGCTTCTTCTTCTGACAGATTAGCTTCTGTCAGTTCTTCTCATGTTGGTATTTCTCCAACTCTCTCCAACCATTCCTCTGGCTGGTACGCTCCTCCATCTGTCTCCAACTTGACCTGTTGGACGTGCAAGCTTTGCACCATTACCCTTTTCTCTAGGGCTTTCATTTCTTCATATAGATCAGAAAATTACATGTTGTCTGCTTCCCCTTCTTCTGCAGGCTAAGTGTTGCAGTCATCTCCTGTTCAGCCTCCTGGCTGAAAATTTTGAGCAATTTGGTTGAATTCTCTTCTCCTTCTGTTGGGGTAGACATCAGTGTCTGCTCCATTTCTTCCTCTTCTCCTTGGGAAGCTTCTGATATCTGCTCCTTCATCATGACAGTCACCGCTAGTTGTCCTTCTTTTGTTGTTGCATCTGCAACACATGCTCTGGCCTCAACTCGACTATCTGGTAGGAATATTTGAATTCCCCCAACGACCAGAATGCTCCTCTGATCCCCCTCCTTTGTGATGGAAGTATCTAACTTCTCGTCATCTTCATTCATGTGGTCTACAAACCCACATGAATATCCATTTATCAGTGCTCCTTGCTGACATGAACTCACTTCTAAGATCCTGAGACTTTTAGACAGTCTAATCTCCTTCTCTCTACCCACCTGGAAATTAGAGAATTTTTTATGCCCAAATAGCACTCTATGAGATCAACTGATCCCATCTCATTTCCCACTTGGCAATCCGAACTTTTGGAACGTCTCCCTTGACAGTATTCGAGACCTCCACCTGGTCTCTTTCCATTTCCCACCTAGCAACTTGAAAGCCCATTTCTGTCCACCTGGAAGTTTTTGACATCTTCATCTGATCTCTTCTCCTCCTCGTCGTTGAGATTTCTCCCAATCTATGGTTCACAGATGTGAATCAGTTCCTCCTCTGTGTCACTGGGGTATTCAGCATGCCTCAGCCACCTTCTCATCAGCCTTTGTTGTCCTTTGGCCAACAATCTCTTAACTAGCCACTTCACCCTCTTCTTCATGGGTCATTCATACACCCAATGCGCTTTCACATTTTGTTGCATTTTAAATGCAAGCTTCTCCATTCTAGATCTTATCTCATTGAACTCTAGATCCATATCTGGATTGTTCTTCTTCAGTCGGTCTCCTCTCCAACCACACTCATGGACTTCAGTAGCCATTTTCATCTTTTAGCTGTCTTCGTGGCAAGTCTATGGATTACTCTACATCTGCGAGCATCTCCATATTTTCCCACAACTCACCCGACTATTTAAAATTTTGGTGTTGTGTCCATGCAACAACCTTCTCAAAAAATACTAATGCTATTCTTTCCTTCACCTGTTGTCTACAGGAAAACCTTCACTTATGATACCACTTGATGTTCATGATACCACTTGATGTTATCATGTCATCTCCTTTCACCGTCTCTCCTTTGTCTGATGTTTGCATGAAATACTCAGTCTTCTTATTACCTTTGTTGCCTACAGAAATCAATTATGTTCTCTGATACCAAATGATGGTACCAAACAATCTCTTCTTTAATGTCTTCTCTCTTCGGCCTACAGAAATCAATTCTACAAAAAATATCTGATACCAAATGGTGCAACCCCCCTCCCCTTCGGGGTTCTGCGACATCCCGGTCTATGGATCGTTCCAAGTGTCGAGTCAGATTGACTCTGTGGGCTCCTTAATGAACCTGGAAATTATACGCAGGCCCCTTCTCATCCTTTAGCGCAGGTCCTGTGATACCCACACCTTATGTCTGCGCATTCTAGCACTTCTCAATTTCCGGGTGCTAGCTCCTCTTCACTAGCCCCTTCTCTCATCTAACTTTGGGCTATGACCTTGTGCTAATACATGATTGTGGGTGTGTGCAATAGTGGTTTTAGACCAACCCGCTTTTCGCCCCGCAATACTCCTCCAGCCTACACGTGTCCTCTAGACAAAACCACGGTTCAAATTGCGGCCCGCCTTCGATTCTTTAACCTCTTCACATCTTTTTTCCCTGCAATGACAGGTATCATTGATCTCATGATCTTGATGATAACATCCAAATCAACGGTTCAAATCTGATCCTTTCCATCTACAGATCAGATATGTTCCTCCTAGATCAACGATTGTGATCTTTTTCATAACTCCGAACTTCGAGTGTTTGAAATATCAAACCCAAATCCTCCCGTATGTCAATCTCCCAGAGTTAATGATCCATGTACACCTGTCTTGTAAATCAACGACCTTGTTCCACCCTCAAATGTTTGAGCTTTTCAACCCAGATCAATAGTCCAACGACCCTCTCCTCATTCAGTGGTCGAGATCCCCTTCGAGCCTCCGGACTTCTGAGATCTCAAATCTCAAATCCTTTTTCTCCTCCTCAAACGTGTGGAATCCTGTTGCATGTCCTCTTAGATCGGACGGCCTAGGATTACTTAGGGTCTTCACCCGGAATGCATGGATCTGTTCCACATCTCCCCTAAATACGACGACTATAAATCACTTTGGAACTTTACCCGGAGTTCACAGATTTCTGAAACGTCTCCTCTCCTGGTCCAATGACTCAGATTCACTTCGGGTGATCTGACGGCTCAGAGCCACTTCGACTCTCCGGACTTCGTCTATTTACAGCCACAAGTCTCTGGAAGGAATCCTTCCATAATCCACGATATGGTGACACCTTTCCAACCTAGATCAACAGTTGTCGTTCCCTCCGGTTGTTCGGGCGTCGACGATCTCAAACCTCAAAATTCTCCTTCGCGTTCTCCTGGAATGACTTCACTCGAAGTTCACGATCGTTTTCCACATGCCCCTTCCGGATCTGACAGTCCAGAATCTCTTCGGTTCCTCGATTCTTTGACTCTTCGGCTCCCCGACGCTTCGGCTCTTCGGCGCTTCATGTTTTGGCTATTTCAGATCTCAAACAGAAACTATAGTGTAACTTTCTCTGGAGTTTGTGATCTGGTGAAAAGTGTCCCCTCACAGATCGACCGCTCTTGGCTCTTCGGTTGTCCAAGGTTTGGTTGTTTCAACGCTTCAATATCTTATTTTTTCTGGATCTCCAGACCCGCTGACACGTATCCCCTCTGGATCCAACGGTCCAGACTCTCCTTTCTCAAATTGGAATTTCGCGACTTGTGACCTCCAAGTCACAACTTCCTTCACATCCTCGACTTCCGAAATGCCGATATTTCGAAGCACCCAATCAACGGCTCCCGTTCCTATGGATCTAACGGTCCACATCAAGTTGTGATTTCGGGTTTCGCAAGTTCTTGTGACACTTCCCTTTGACTTCTCTGATGTGTGAGTCAGCAAAACGTTGATCGCTCGCCACATGTCCCTTTCGATGGACGGGTCTGATGATGTCGGGATTTCGTGACTTCTCAATACCCTCTCTCCTGTGCAACTCCAAAGGGTTAACACCCATGCATGCTCATTTGGATCCAACGGTTGTTGGTCCACGCGCTCAGATCTGACGATTGAGATCTGGTTCCTCTGGGCTCGTTCCTCTTCTGTTTCCTTCGCTCACTAGGCATAGATCCAACGGTCCAGCTTCTTTTCCACAACCGAATCGGATGGTTGTTGTTGCTCCTCCACCTAAGCTTCAGACTTTCTTCGACTTAGAAGATTTTGTCTGTGTTCGAAAGGTCTTAGCCTTTGAACTTCCTCCTCTGAGCCCAACTCCTTTGGTTCTTGTTTACGCTTCTAAAAGTGTTATCTCTTCTGATCTTATGGACTTAGAATAAGTCCGACTCTTTCGCAATCTCTGTGTTATCCCTTCTGGGCTTGATCTCTTTGAAGATTTCGATCTCCCACGCACACCTTGCGGTCTCAGGATTTCATCAAACTCAGAATCCGAATGATTTCTTGAACAAGAAATACTTCTCGCCCTCCTGGCGTTCTTCTGCTCAATGCACTCCTTGCAGAGCGTTTCCTCATAGAGTATTCAGTAACTTTGTTTCTTACCGAACTCAACACAGAGTTCTTCTGTGCACACTTGCACCGGCTCAATGCCCACCTGGCAGAGTTCTACAGAGTCTTCGGCAACTCTGGTTCTCTCTGAACTCAATATAGAGATCTTCTCGTGCACTCTTTGCATTCAGCTGATGAAGGTTCAACAATATCCCTTTTGATCTTTCCCTTGAGGTTAGACCTCTGTCAACACACTCTTTGCGGACTATGTGCACTCCTTGCACTCGGAAATTCAAAGACGAGAAACAATTGAAACTCATGAAATACTTCACCAGTTACGCCTTTAAAACATGAAATGCATAAAAAAATATAAAGCATACATATACATAAACAGACGATATGCAGGAAAAATCTCTTTTCTATTATCTCTCTGTGTCTATACAGATGTTTACAAAAACTGGACTATAACAAAGTCCTAGTTTTCTATAGCTCTCTCTCAGAACTATTCTATCTCCTAAGGCTTCTCTACCCATACCTCTCTACCCTTCTTTGTCTATCTGCTGAAATTTGATACAAGATCTCCTTACAAAAGAGGGGCTCTGCGAGCTCGTCCTCTCTCACCTAACCTCATCTTTAAGACAATCCAACCACTACGTGTACAAAGGTATGGCTAGGATTATTTCAAATTTAAAATTGGGATGTTTAATGCCTCTCCATTTCTCCATTGCCTGTTTGGAGCGATGCTCTTGCATCACAATTTCACAGTAAAATCCATGAGGACTGTTAAGTTTACATACTCCGTGATGGACTACACCCCATGCAGACTTCATTACAGAAATTACATTTGTCTTAGTGGTCAAGTT
This sequence comes from Picea engelmannii, assembly GCA_009831015.1. Taxonomy (NCBI): domain Eukaryota; kingdom Viridiplantae; phylum Streptophyta; class Pinopsida; order Pinales; family Pinaceae; genus Picea; species Picea engelmannii. The sequence continues at coordinate 1,390,060 of ML782298.1, forward strand.
TTGTATGTGAAGCAATCCTTTCAACTGTTGTAGTCCAAATTGTAATGGCCGCACCCCCCATGAAGCCAACATTTGAAGCATGTGATAGAAAATCAGTCAGGAAACCAAGCCTGCCCAAAAGAATTAGCAATAAATGATAGTTTAAACAGTACAAATTGAGCTACTTTGCATATTCATGTATTGCATAGTCAATGAGTGTTTGAAACTACCTGCAAATTCCCAGCACTGCTTGAAAAACACCAGCAAAAAATGTTGATGTGGTGATAAGCGGGTGGTAATCAGCAGACTCGATATCGTCTATTTCATTCCTGACCAAAGTGCCCAACATAACGGAAACAACAGCTACCGGCCCAATGGCATTATCCCTGGATCTCCCCATCACAGAGTATATCAAGGGTTGTGAAAAGCTCGAACTTTAACACTCCCCGACCGCCAAAAATAAAGGAAGACCAGTTAAACACCCATCTATCCAGTGGAGTAAAGAGTACAGTAAGATATACTCTGTTTCAACACTTGTGTTAGCTAGCAAAACTAGAAGCCTAAAATTTACTTCTGCATAATTGCAAGTTGTTAGCTTATATAGCTAAAGAGTTCTTGCCAATGGACCTCTAAAAGAGGCTAGAAATCAGAACAAATAAATATTGTGTAGATATTTGTAGAGCTGTGCCAATCACCACATCATGTGAAATGAAAGACAAACACTTACATAGGGCATATGGAAGATCCAAGTCAGCTAATTTTACATAGCCAACATCCTATGAGAAAAAACAACCATTCAAAACCATTGTTATTTAATAACATGATAGTGTTGAACATGCATTCGAAATATCTAGAAACAGAATCACTGTTCATTCAAACTGCTAAAGTGGCAATACTGCAAAGACTGGATTCAAAGCTACAACAAAAAGATCCAAGTCAATGTGCCATTCTTCAGCCATAGAACAGGGGATTCGACAGCAAACACAGAGCTGATCTGGGAAATTTTGAAAATTTCAGGAATGAGGCGTGGAGGGAATTACTGAAATTTTTGAACTGTTAAACACTCCATGTACGTCACCTCCCACAACCAGCTTCAGATTTCGAAAGCTCCCTGTCATGTCAGTGGAAGAAATGATGCTAACGGCGGTTGGTGTCACGCTGTTTGTTCGAATGGAAGAGTAGGAAGCAGGTCTGGTGAACGTTATTTGGTTTTTATGCTTTCATTTTATGTTTTTGGCAGATTTATGGGTGTAAATTTTTTATGCTGTTATATATACCTTAATTTTTGGCAGATTTATGGGTGTAAATTTTTTTTTGCTGTTATATAGACCCTAATTTTTGGCAGATTTATGGGTATAAATTTTTTTTGCTATTATATAGACCTTAATTTTTGGCAGATTTATGGGTGTAAATTTTTTTTTTGCTGTTATATAGACCTTAATTTTTGGAACTTAAAATCTGTTTTGGTGGGGAAATAGAAGCATTGCTAAAGCATTTTCACCAAATTCGTTGCAAATTGCAAGCTAAGCATTTCTACCAAATTCATTGCAAATTGCAAGCTAACAGTAGTGACTGAGTCCAAATTCTACATCTAACTTTTGAGTAAAAATCAGTAAAGTGTAAGCAAAAGCAAAATAGGAGTAGGGCAACATCAAATTTCATTTACTCTTATAACTAACCTCTGTCAAGTCTGTAGTTGTCCAGGTTTCAGGTTTCAGAGACTTTATTTCAGAAACCTTAAGTAAGATAAGTACGTACCAGAAATTATGACTAATACCTTAGTCAATAAAACTTAGATTTGACTGATTCGAATTTTACATGCCAGTAAATATTGACTTACAGATTTGATATGTAACTGTTAAATACTCTTAAAATGAAACAAACTTCCTGTGAAACTTCTAAATACTCTTAAAATGAAACAAACGTCCAGGCCTGGTCGGAAGATGCATCGCCCCTACGCCTTTTTTGCAAGCGATTTTCCTCTTTATTAGTGAAGCAGATCTCGATGGGGCGATCGGCACGGCAGAAGAAATGTTAAAGTCTTAAGTACGCATAGATGAAATTTGACCAGCAAATTGCAAATGACGAAGCAATTTACTTAGAAATACCTTTAAAACCTCTGTCAAGTCTGTAGTTGTCCAGGTTTCAGAGACCTTATTTCAGAAACCTTAAGTAAGATAAGTACCTACCAGAAATTATGACGAATACCTTACCCAATAAAACTTAGATTTGACTGATTCGAATTTTACATGCCAGTAAATATTGACTTGCAGATTTGATATCTAACTGTTAAATACTCTTAAAATGAAACAAACGTCCTGTGAAACTTCTAAATACTCTTAAAATGAAACAAACGTCCAGGCCTGGTCGGAAGATGCATCGCCCCTACGCCCTTTTTGCAAGCGATTTTCCTCTTTATTAGTGAAGCAGATCTCGATGGGGCGATCCGCACGGCAGAAGAAATGTTAAAGTCTTAAGTCTTTATTTTATAATAATTATGAAAATTATATATTTTTATATTTAAAAAGATAAAATAAAAAAATAAAATACATTTAATAGTAATATCTCAATTAAAATAATACAATATTCAAATAAATTCACAGAACTCGATTACCTTATAACCTAATAATACAAAATTCAAATAAATCTGACGGAACTCGATTACAATAGAACCTGCCTGTCCGCAGTTATACTAAAAGCGATAAAACATTATAAAATACAAAACCTATAATTAGATACGAGACCTTATATCCGTAAGCTTGAATTTTAAGCAAAGAAGAAAGTTGCAGATTAAACTCTACTGACAAATTTATGCACTGATGTTGAGAGTGGAGCTTATCTTGCAACAGAGACGAGAGATAATGGTGCCGTGTTTGGCTGTAAGATGTTGCAAAAGGATCCCAACTGCTGTTAGGAAAACCCAGGCAAATGTCTAGGAAAACCGCCAACAACAGTACCGCTGTAACCGTAGCTCCTCCAATGGAGCAACCTGTGGTGGAATGAAGATATTGATCTATCAATGTGATTATCGACCAACTCCGAAAAGAATAACAGAAACCAATTCACCGTAGGGTTAAAGCGGAGAAACAGAAAAGAAAAAAACAATAAAGTTACCTATTAGTAATTTGGCTTTGACTTGTGGACCTGTAATGAAGCCATATCATCCATCAGAAATAACGGGAAGGATCCATATATACAGATAATAAAATTGTTTTGAGTTCAGTATGTAGACCATTTGATATGAATATTGGAATCTTCAAATGAGAAGATACTGTTACCTATAATAACCCCAATTGTTGGTTATGAAAGATTAAATTCATAACATCTGAGCTAAACTAGAAGTTCCAAGTAGTTTTGCAGAAATTTAAAATAAAGCATACCATGGCCGTGGCATTTGTCAGTACAGGGTCCATCTTTGCAATAGCAAACGAGCGGCGAAGCCGCAGTTGAATCCAAAGTGTTGTAACCACATATCCCATGACCTGTTAGACGATCAAGTTGAGATCGCGATTTCCTGCGCGATTTTCTCCATCATTTTGTCCGCGATTTGCTCCTCTGATTGAGCAAATCGTTCCTTGATTGATTAGTTAACTGCAGATTAGTTTTCTTCTTGTTTTCATCAA
>ML782298.1:1398397-1416207 GCA_009831015.1 Picea engelmannii
TTTCCTGCGCGATTTTCTCCATCATTTTGTCCGCGATTTGCTCCTCTGATTGAGCAAATCGTTCCTTGATTGATTAGTTAACTGCAGATTAGTTTTCTTCTTGTTTTCATCAACAGTTAGTGTGTGAGTTGCTTCGTTATTTAAGAAGCACCCGTTGCATGTAATTTCCTTTAAATTCACAATTCAATAATGAGATCAAGCGTGGTGTTTTTGCATTCGGTTCCTGGCAATCCGTTTTCTGCTATTGCACATTTGTTCTTCATTCTTTTTCTGTCCTACAATTCGTTTATGTTTTGCAGATTTGTTTTTCATGACCTGCTTCACATGATTTACAGCTTTCACTTTTAGTAACCAATTCTATGAATGCCGCATTAGCTGTTACTTGTCCCATAGAAGATCCCGGTGTTGAATAGTTTATCTTGTTCAAAGTGTAATAGACACTAGCATTACATTTTGAGGCCTGTAATTGATCCTACTTATTAGATTTGTACACGTATAGAGTCAGTTTCCCTGTAGCCTTAAATGTGAAGACGGTGCCTGGAAATCTGATTATTGTTGATGTATAAGTTTACTTAGGATAGGCAGGTCATGTCATCATTTTTTTTAGCTGTTTATGGATAATCACCATGTGCTTCTTTGACTTATCCCATCCATCTATTTGTCTCATTACTTCATGAGAGAGTTATCCATCTACCTTCATCTACCTTCATCAATGTTGTCTCCTCTCAGCCTATTATTATAAATAGAGGAGCTCTTCAATGTAATCAGCAAGTAAATCTAATAGATCATTCTCTCCTTTGTAGAAGGTTATTGGTCTTTGCAGTTATCTTGTTGTGCCTATGATATTGTATTTTCTCAATATCTACATGGTATCAGAGCTAAACTGCAAACCCCTTCTCATTTTTTTTTATGATAGATGCAGTAAGCCATTGGTGGTCTTCTCGTTTTCGTTTCAGAAAGAAAGATTTGCAGACTGAGTGGTCGTTTTTCCGGTGGCTCTGTGTACCTTCTGGTTCCCTAGCCGCAGCCCAGGCCCAGTCGACTCCTTCTCTTGTGGTCGCGTCCCCCTCCCCGCGAGCTAGTTGATCACTGAGGTTTCTCTTTGGTGGTGGTCGTTCTCTCATGGGAGCGGTACTGGTTTGAGTTTCTTCCGACGTGGCCCTTTGTTGACGTTTACTTTTGTCTGCGGAGAGCTAATCTTTGGATGTCGATGCCTTTGCCTGTGGTCACACCTTGGAGGTGCCCCATTGCGGATTTTTCACCCTCCTCCTCGGCCTCAAAAGAGGTTCCGAGGTAAACGAGCGCCTGGCCTCGTTGTATGCCTGGTAAGATCACGTCTTACCTCTGTGTGAAGTCGCGTCCCCCTGGATCTCGGCGATTTTTCGGCTTTCAAGATTCCGGCCAGTTCAAGATTTGGGAGATCGCGGGTTCGACTCCGTTAATGTGTTTTCTCCGCGTCCGGAGCACTCAGATCTTATATCTCGAGGAGCTTCCTTTGGCTGCGGGCCTACCAACTCATCGAACAAATCACCCATCTTATCGGCAAAGTGCTCAACGTGAGCTCGAGCCTCAGGCGTGATGTTGTTGCCGCCCCCATTCATCCTTGGTGTTTTTTCGGCTGTGTAGCTCGCCCAATCCATCTAGAACCGCCCAGCTCATCCAAAGACGCACCCAGCTCGCCCAACGCGTCCAGCAGAGCGTCCAACTTTCGCCCTCGCTACTCCAATAGTTGTAACGAGTTTCCATTTTGTCTCGAGAGCGTTGGAGCTCTGGGTTTGTACTCGCCTGGTTACTGACAGACAGATTAGAGATTTCTGGCAGAGATTTGTAGCGGGTTATTCGAAGGTTTGTGGTGTGCAATTTCTTTTGAGTGACTGGGGTTCGAGCAGTTTGGTGGTTTTGATAAAATTAGCAAAAGTTTTTATGTTTGATCTCAACGCCTCTTTTTTGCCATATTTTGATGGGTTTAAATAGAGCATGCTTCAACATTTCTTTTGTAACTAAGCCCCATCTTGTGGTATGAGTGAGCTCTTTAAAAGAACCCAAGTTCCTTGTTTAGAGCCTGGGGTTAAATCTTTTTATTATACAACCTAGATCTGTTTTATTGTACTCTTTATTGTAAATGGCGGAGTTAAGGATTATTGAGCTCCTAACTCCCCATAATTATCATACATGGAAACTTAAGATGCAACAGTTGTTGCAATCAAAAGGGCTCTGGCAGATGTTGGTCGGGGCTCAACCTGTGTTCACTAAGGAAATCAAGAGGTTCGCCTATCAAAATAAACTCGATGAAGCCATGGGCCTCATCGGTTTACATGTGTCAGATAGCTTGTTGTTCCACATAGTTGATTGTAAAACTCCGAAAGCAAGCTGGGACAAGTTGGATTCCTTATTTGGAAAAATCAATGAATTTTGAGCCCTACAATTGGAAGAGAAGTTGTCATCACTGGTACTGGATGAGCATGCATCCATTGAAGACTATTTCACCAAATTCAGGGCACTAGTGGCTCAGCTAAAAGGGTGCGGAAAAACTAAATCAGATAAAGAGTGCATCTTCTTGATTTTATCCAAGCTAAAAGGTCTTTATCAGGTATTTTCTTCTGCATTTGATTCTACTATGGATGTGCTAGGAAGTGAGTTTCAAATGCCTTCCTTTGAGCTTTTATGTGAGCGTCTTACCAGAGAACAATCTAAGCTTACTCAATTAGATGCTCTTTCTGGCTCTAACAATAAAGCTCTTGTGGTTCAAAACACCAAAACTAAGCACAAGACTCGGTATAAGCAGAAGAAAAATTTTGCTCCAACTGGTGAGTTTACCTCCAAGTCTCAGCAGAAAACAAAACCATTTCCTCCATCTTCCAAGTTTGGCGAGTCTTCCTCCAAGACAAAGAAGAAGAAGTCAAATGACACATGTAGCTTTTGTGGTGGACTTGGGCATGTAGAATCTAAGTGTTGGTTGAAACTTGAAGCTTTGAATGAAGCCATGAAGCAGCATAAGATTTCAGTACCAAAAGCTTCTTCTACTAGTAAAGGACATGCTTTATCAGCTCAAGCTTTGTATGCATCTTCAAATAGTTGGATACTTGATTCTGGTGCTTCACACCACATGACTCATTCTCATGATTTGTTGGCTTCTACATCTGAATGTAGCATTTCACAGATTGCAGTTGGAGACTCTACACAGCTGGATGTTCTTGGATCTGGCATAGTGCAGTTAGAAAAAGGGTGCATTAATGATGTTCTTCTTGTTCCTCACATCTCTGCAAATCTTCTCTCTATATATAAGATTTATCATTCTGGTAATGGGAAAACAGTAGAGTTTTCTCCTAATGATGTAATCATCCGAGAACTACAAAATCCAGACATTGTTGTTTCATCTGGAAAAGTAGATCATAGTTCTCTTTTGTATAATTTTGTTTCTTTTGAGTCTTCCTTAGGTTCCTCTTTCATTGCACATGCTGATGCTTTGAAAAGATTTGGACATCTCAACTACAGATATCTGCAGCAGTTAAGTACCCAAAAATTGGTGTTTGGTCTTCCTAAAGTTTCTTGTACTGATGGAGTTTGTCCAGGTTGTGTCCCTGGAAAACAACATCAAGATCCTTTTCCTAAAGGAAAAGCATGGCATGCTACAACATCTCTTGAGTTGGTACATAGCGATCTCATGTCATTTCCAACTCGCTCATTTTCAGGGGCTAAGTATGCACTCACCTTCATTGATGACTTCTCACGTCACTCTTGGGTTTACTTTCTTAAGTACAAGAGTGAGGTCCTTGCTACTTTTAAGAACTTCAAGGATTTTGTTGAGAAGCAGTCATCTCTTTCTATCAAGAAACTATGCACAGATAATGGGGGGGAGTATGTCAATCAGGGATTCATAGATTTTTGTAGAGAACATGGCATTCAACATCAGCTCACTGTTTCCTACAACCCTCAAAAAAGTGGTGTTGCTGAAAGAAAGAACATAACACTAAAAGAAATGGCAAACTGTATGATTCAGTCCAAGAACATGGCACCCTCCTTTTGGGCTGAAGCAGTAAACTGTGCAAACTACATTCAAAATAGGATGCCTCATCGGGCAGTACTGCATAAGACTCCAGAGGAAGCTTGGAKYCATGTTAAGCCTGATGTCTCTGCTTTTAGAGTATTTGGCAGTCCAGCATGGGCCTTAATACCAGTTGAAAAATGCAAAGCTATGGAGAAGAAAAGCCAACCATTAATATTCGTTGGTTATTGTGAGGACATAAAAGCATATAGGTTATTTGAACCTATTACTAAAGAAGTCTTTTTTCGACGAGTTGTCCGTTTTGATGAAGGATTAAACCCCACATCAAATCCTTCTCCATCTTCAGATTTTCATTTAGACAATTGTGTTGAATTTGCTTTAGAAAATGATGATGAACCTTTTGAAGTTCAACATCAACCAGAAGAAAATCTACCACCTGCAGCAATGGAGCATGAGCATCATGAACAAATTGATCTTGAACATGAAAACATTGATCAAGAACATGAACAACTTGATCAAGAACTGCATCTCAGGAGGAGCCTTCTTGAGAGAAAGAGGCCTGACAGGTATGGCTATCAGCCAACTGATTTCAGCTATTCAGCCTCAGCCTCTTCCCCTATTCAATCACAAACAATAGGTGTCTCCTTCTTGAGTCATACTATCTCAAATGATCCACAACAATTTTCTGACGCTGTTGGCATACCTGAGTGGGATGCTGCCATGACAGAGGAGTATTCTTCATTGATGAAGAATCACACATGGGATCTCGTGTCTCTTCCAAAGGGACGAAACCTAGTTCGTTGTAAATGGATCTATAAAACCAAGTATGCAATAGATGGCTCTGTTGACAAGCATAAGGCACGTCTTGTGGCCAAGGGATTTTCACAAGTTGAAGGGATTGATTACTCTGAGACCTTTGCCCCTGTTGCCAAGATGAATTCTATACGCCTTGTTCTTTCTCTGGCTGCTTCGCAAGGATGGTCAATCTACCATATGGATGTAAAGAGTGCTTTTCTACATGGTGACTTAGATGAGAAAATCTACATGGAGCAGCCCCCTGGTTATGTGCAAGATTCTTCTCTTGTTTGTAGGCTCAGATGTTCTCTTTATGGTTTCAAACAAGTTCCTCGAGCTTGGTATGAAAAGATAGATAGTTTTCTGATTTCTTCCAGGTTTGATCGCTGTCATTCTGATCCTACAGTTTACACTCAGAAGCATGGAACTGATCTCTTGATTTTGGTTCTGTATGTGGATGATTTGATTCTCACTGAGAGTTCTTCATCTATGATTCAGAGTATTTAGCAAGCATTGATGGGACAATTCGATATGACAGATCTGGGGCTACTACATTATTTTCTTGGTCTCCAAGTTCTTCAGTCTTTTGAAGGAATCTCCATTTTTCAGCAGAAGTATGCACTTGATTTACTTCAGCGCTTTGGCATGGTTGATTGTAAACCTGCTCCTACTCCATTTCAGTCAAGAGTCACACTTTCTGCCAGTTGTTCATCACCACGTATTAATCCTTCATTATATCGACAATTGATTGGGAGTTTGTTGTATCTGACTCATACACGTCCTGGCATATCTTTTGCAGTAGGACTTGTCTCTCGATTCTCTCAAGATCCTCATGAGAGTCACTGGAAGGCAGCTAAACGCATTCTGAGGTACATTCAGGATACTACCAATTTTGGTATTCAGTACTCTTTTGGTGCCTCTCAGCTTGTGGGATTCACTGACTCTGATTGGGCTGGTTCGGTTGATGATCTAAAGTCCACATCTGGCTTTGTCTATTATCTTGGCTCCGCACCTATTACATGGTCTTGTAAAAATCAATCTGCAATTGCTTTATCCTCTGCGGAAACTGAGTATCGTGCTGCAGTTCTTGCAAGTCGGGAGGTTCTTTGGCTTCGACAACTCCTTACAAAGTTTGGCATTCAACAGGATTGTCCCACCACTCTTTGGTGTGATAATCAGAGTGCCATACACATCTCTCGCAACACAGTGGAACATCAACGGACCAAACACATTGAGATCCACATGCACTTCATTCCCCAACTCATCCAAGATGGTGTTCTCAACTTGGAGTATTTGCCTACCAAAGCGCAAGTTGTTGACATCTTCACTAAACCTTTGGCATCACCTTGCTTTCTACAACTACGATTGATGCTTGGGGTCAAAGAAGTTGTCTCTGGGGAGTTGCCTTAAGACCTCCTATTTTCTGTTGTTTTCTCTCTTTAGGGGAGGAGTTTTTTTCCTACGGGTTTTCTCCTTTTCTCCACTTATGAGAGTTTGTATTGGATACATTAGTAAGCTCGTATCCATGATTCATATATATATTTATTTATTTTACTTCCCTAAGTTGCATTTATGGGGGGGTGTTGATGTATAAGTTTACTTAGGATAGGTAGGTCATGTCATCCTTTTTTGGTCGTTTATGGATAATCACCATGTGCTTCTTTGACTTATCCCATCCATCTACTTGTCTCATTACTTCATGAGAGAGTTATCCATCTACCTTCATCTACCTTCATCAATGCTGTCTCCTCTCAGCCTATTATAAATAGAGGAGCTCTTCAATGTAATCAGCAAGTTGATCTAATAGATCATTCTCTCCTTTGTAGAAGGTTATTGGTCTTTGCAGTTATCTTGTTGTGCCTGTGATATTGCATTTTCTCAATATCTACAATTATTATTGCTATCATTTAAAAATTGGTAATTCTGACATCTGAAAATAACGAATATATCATAGTAAAACGCTAGTATTGTGTAAATATGGCCATTAATCGTTACTACTGAGCTTAAGTTCTGCACACAGTTGATCTGAAAGCTAGGGTGACCGCATCCACGATTTCCTACACCGAAAGGATGCGATATGTTCATAGTCCCACATTTACTATGATTTTCGCAATACTGATATTGCACGTCCAAGCTTAAGGAGCAGGGGAATAGAGAGGCATAGCAGGAAGCAAGGATAAGGAAGAAAAGGTTTTGAGGCAGGGAAGGAAGAAGGAAATGAACATATAATTCCATCACGGGAAGATGAAATGATAGGCACAGAATCGGCGCTGGGAACACAAAAATGATCCGCTGAGAGCCACAGAATAGGCGACATTGAAGCGTAGGTAGTGTTAAATAGTTCAAGAAACTCTATTAAATTGAACGAATCAACTGAACAGTTTAAATTATTTTGTAAAATAAACGTAAAATAATTTAATTTAGTTCCATCGCTTCTCCTTTCCCTTCGCATCCCAGTCAACAACATCTCCACCAAATATACGGATTTCGTTGGGTCGTCAGTGGTCAAGAGATAAGTTTGAAAGAAAAAATCAATATAAGATGCCGTAAAAAGGGAGTATAGGGTTTCTACTGGGATATTCACGCGACGACGGAGATTAGGAAATTTTTACCACAAAGACAATGGTTATTGACAAGTCTGGTGGAAAATTAAGATCATGGCAAAGTATTTGAGGTCAACAACGGCTGTTTTCAATAAAATGACAGCTTCGTGAGTATGGAATCACAGAGTTCTGGATTGGCCCGAAAAAATTAATATCATGGAAAAGTCTTTGAGGTAAACAACGGTTGTTTCGTGAAAATGACAGCGTAGTGAGTATGGAATCACATAGTTATGGATGGGTCCGTAATTTATCTAAAAGTGAATTACAGAGTTCGAGTTTTGGATTTATCTGAAATTTAAAAAGCAGTTTTAAAAAAAAAAAAAAAAATAACTTAAAAAAAATAACTTGGGAGGAAAGATTACTCTCGGTTCCTCAAGAAAAAACCTAAAAAAATTAACTTGAGAGTAAAAAGTTAGCTCACTCCTATTCTTCTTATTCTTTCTACTTCCATCATCCATCCGGTATGCAGCTAGTCTTATGTTCACTTGACTAAACGTGTTTCTTAGTGTTGACTTGGATTTGTCATATTCTACTTATTTTTACACTCCCAATAGTCATATACATCGTATTAGCAAGCTATATTTATTCTTCAATTAGTGTTACTACTCTAAGGGCCTTCCCAAAGATTCACGGCTTCACACGTATAGCTCTCAAACGACAATTACGTTGATTTGACAATTTCAAATATGTGAACCATTCTAATTATGATATTTTGTTTGCAGTACACCATTCTAGCGAGTCTTTAACTCTGTATTTCTACAATTTTGTATATTTCGCTCATTAATAGAAATTGTGTATTAATATATCTCTATGTTTATGGTTATATCTATGATGTATCTCTATTATATTATTGGATATATGATATATCTCTGTACATTTATTTATTATATCTCCGCTCTCATTTCGTGCCAAAAATAATCTAGATCACAACAGGGAAACAGGGTTGGAAGGATGTCATGATGGAAAAGTATCATTCCATCATCAAGAATGATGTGTGGGAGATTGTGTCGAGGCCTGAGGGGAAGTCAATCCTGACTTCCAAATGGATCTACAAGATCAAGATGCAACATAGAGCAGACATTCACCCAGATTAGTCATGCTTATTCAACCAAGGGAGGATGATACATTCACTCAGAGGGCTATGCTAGTAGTGAATGGCCTAGGTGTATTATTTCTCCTTAGTCATGTTCATTTGATTAGGAGTGATAAATACTCGAAATACTAGACGCTAGTTGATGTTTCAACATAGGGAAAACATTCTCCCAGATTGGTCATGCAGATTTGACCAAGGAAAAATGATACATTCACTCACGTGGCTTTACTAGTGGTGAATGGCCTAGGTCCACAAGAAGATCCATAGTCATGTTGATTTGACTAAGAGTGATAAAGACTCAATATTCTAGATCCTAGTTGATGTTTCAACATCAGAAGGATGATACATTCACTCACAGGGATATGCTAGTGGTGAATGGCCTAGGATGTTGATGGTTCTCCAATTAGCAACATCGGGAAAATATTCTCCCAGATCGATCATGTTGATTTGAGCAAGGGAGAACGATACATTCACGAGGATTTTCTAGTGGTGAATGGCCTAGGTGTAGTGTTTCTCCTTAGTCATGTTGATTTGATATGGAGTGATAAAGACTCGAGATGATAGATTCTTTCACATTGCCTGCTCCAGGATGGAGTGATCTATATTATTTAGACGTGCATGTTAGGAAATAATCATCAACATGTAGACCCATAATGAGCCAGATCTCATAGAGAGTCAGTTGTCTTAGAGGGAGAGTTGCAGAGGGAGTTCTCCCTCAGGTTTAGGTGGGAGAGAGACATCCCCTAGGACTGACAAACATATGTCATGAGTCTAGGGTGAAGTTTGTATACTTTAGTGACAAATTTTGCGTGATACAGAATGCCTCCCTCATTGAGAGAGAGTGTTTATGGTTAAGCATCGCGTAGATATTCTCCTAGATTAACATGTTGATTACATTATATTATAAATATATAAATAATATATTTATAATATAATATATAAATATAAATAATCAATAATTAATAATTAATTAATTAATGAAAAGACAATAATGGAAAATACATATCCATTAATGAAAGGGCACTCCATGTCTAAGCCCTCAATTGTATTGTAAGCATAAGACAATAATTATCATATTTGAAGATCATAAAATTCAACAAGATATACATAAATAACATAGTGTATCTTTTTTGCTTCACCCAATAACACTATGTCTCATGCCACAAACACGCTCGTGATGGATAGAGATCAAGATAGTGTTAAAACTCTAATCATAAGTTAGTTAGTTTGCCTAATTGTTATACAGTTACATGACAATTATGGTCTTTTTGTATTATATATGTACGTCTATGTATATGATTATTTGCTCATTTGATGAATATAGAGTATGTCTTTTCTACCAGTATTTATTTATCTTTGTTCATCATGATTGCTTGATTGCTTGAGTTATTTCCATTATGTTTATGTTGTTTTCTTCATTATGAATCTAACAGTGGCATCAGAGCAATGAATGATTTTTGTGTGCCTGGACATTGAGAAATGATTCCTGTGTGCCTAGACATTGATGAATGATTTACCAGAACAAGTTTATGATCATTGGGATTGTGATGGATACATTTTGAAGAGAGGGCATGCTTGGTGATACAAATATCAAGTTTTGCATGAATAAGAGAGATGGAGTGCGTACCATGGCTGAAATTTATTTTTATCATTTGATGAAGAAAACGGAGCAGCAACAGTTACGTACGGATTTAAAATCCCAACGATGATTTGAAGCGTTTCTTTTACCCTATTCTTTTTGGGCTACCTATCGATTTGGTTTTTGGATATATTTTTATTATGGTAGAAGTTTTATTATTTAAATTTTTTGAAAGAGTCGATGGAATTTGTAACCATGATCCATGCCATGTTTTTCCCTTCAAAGCTTACATAAAAAGATTAGAATAAATGGTATCTTCTTGTGGATATGTACTTCCAACAGTATTGTTATCCTCTTTAATATTTCCAGTAGAACCTCGATTTTTCCTTTTGGCTTCAGGTTCATTAAAAATTTGGCAGGAAGAGTCAATGACAACCGAGTCCTAGAAGGAAAGGAGGATATCGAATGACTCTCAACATTGACCACACCAGTCTATGTAAACTTAGTATGATTCTGAGTTTCTGTTTTGGCATCGCGGTCCTTTAGATTTTCCACATCATCGCGTTTTCGAGAATCCTGGTGAATAGCCATAGTCTGCAAGAAGATTGAGATCGCACAACCACCTGTTCAAGCAACAACATGCCAAGATCTCATCGGGCGAAAGGAATGAAAGAATTCAAACAAGGACGTCCACTGATATGTTATCGAGGGTTGTAAAAGGAGAAGAATTTGGATCATTTGAGATTTTGTTGTCTTCTGCGCTAAGGGGAGAAATTTGGGTTTTCTTACCTAGAGTTTTTGGCTTCTGAGGTCGCGGGTTCGATCCGTCGGATTTGACATCAGTTGATCTTTGAGAAGCTCTTCTAAGGAACATTCTAGGAGAGCCTGAGTCGTCCTACACCATTTTTCTCAAACCAGGACAATATCATTTGTAGAGTGGTTTCGCCTGTAAAACAATTTTGAATGGTTGTTGTAAAATCGCTAACATATTGTAATTTCACCGACTAGCTGTACGACCTCCTCCTCGTTTTCGATATTTCAAGTTATGAGGGTTTATTTTCATAGAGGAGTTATAAGACCTATTGTTAAGAGCATTTGTTAGTATGATTTTTGTAATGGAGTTATAAGGTAGTTGTAAAAAAAAAAAAAAGAGGTCCACAAATTGTATTTGGTGTTATCTTTTAATTTGTAGACCTACTCGAAATTGAATAAGGGGGTCTCTCTTAGGATCTTTGTGTGCGTCTAAGTCATTGGTTATCGTGTAGTTTTTAGCATTCATGCAATGAACGATCGCTCTTGGCATGCACAATAGGATACAAAATTGAATTTTATGGCATCAACATACAACAAACATCTCTCTTCCATATTCTGCATAATGGCAAGAATTGAAGAAATATTTACAAAATTGCACACAATAATTAACTCAACTACGGAATCTACAATTACAGTAAACAAGTGCACTCTTAGTACAGTGATTACTTGTTTACAAGTAACACACAAGAAAGTTGACATGTTCAAACTTCAAAACAAAATGTTATCTGATGAGTTAAGTTTTCTTCGACAACAACAATGTGATTTCAACAAACAAAATGAAATCAAGGGTGAAAGTGACTTCAATGAAGAAATTCAGTTGACTAGTGATGAAAGTCATAAACATGAAGATGAATTAGATGAAGTCCCTATTACAAGAAAATTTATCGATAAATATGGACAAGAAATTAAAATTGTTCTACGGAAGAATTATACTTTAAACAAAATTGATATGGACTAGGATATGAAAATGATGCTAACAACTTTTTTCATATTCCTAATTATAGCGAACATGTTTGCTTTGTGAGTGGAGGTTTTTCGAATGATGATAAGAAGACAGAGCTTGAGGATATTGGTAAGGAACAAGTACAGGATATTGTTGATGATGATGTTTCTACAGATATTCCAGATCATGATAATCAGTCGGATAAAGAACCCATACAGTGAAACCATTGTCACCGGTTTGGCCATGATAAGTCAAATTGTTTTGATTTTCACCCATGCAGATTTTGTGGGAAGACAAATCACCTCTCAGTAAGGTGTCATAAGAGCAAGCATAAACATATTCATTTTGAATGGTTAGGAACATGGCGTTGGCATTTGGAATCCAATTTATTGGAGCATTCTTATCGACGGATTTATACACAAGTACAACCGTACTCGATTGGAGATATTTATACAGTGGACGGACATGCATGTTTTTCAAGATTGGATGATATAGGGTATGATCGGGGCCCAGTTGATGTAGTCTTTTGAGTTGAAGATCGACTCTTTAGACTCCGTCGGAAGACAGTTTGATTAACCTTTTCCACTTTACATTGTGAAAGCGTACACATTGTTCCAGTAGCTTATAAAGGTGTTGGATCTCTTCTTGGCCATACTTGTGAATGACAGTCAAGGGAATTTGAACCACTTGTCCTTGACAGGGGGGAAATCTAAAGTTTTCAGTCAGGTTCCAAGTTTGATTTAGAGCCTGTGAACAGATGATCAAGTATGCAACCTAGTTCCTGGTATGTAGTCTTGTTCCTGAACATATTGTTGTTGATATGGTTTGTGGTCAGCTTAAAACCACCAATTGGGCAGAAGACATGAAGTTCTGCTTGTTACATTTTTAGATTTTTGAGCCTTGATTTCTTGAAGTTTATGGTCAACTTAAAACCATGTCATTTAGTAGAAGACACCATCTTTTGCTAGACATTCGGTTTGTGGTCATCCCGAAACCACCAGATTGGTTTTTGGTCATCCTGAAACCACCAAATGAGTTTTTGGTCACCCTTAAACCACCAATTTAGTAGAAGACATCAACTTCTGCTATTTTTTCAGAGTTCGGATAGCATCTTCATCCAACCCTCTGAATATATGCTTGACACATGGTTGATTGTCAAGTAGTGGCATTTTTTCAGGCAAGAACGAACTTATGATTAAGGGGGGATGTTAAAACTCTAATCATAAGTTAGTTAGTTTACCTAACTGTTATACAGTTACATGACAATTATGGTCTTTTTGTATTATATATGCATGTCTATGTACATGATTATTTTCTCATTTGATGAATATAGAGTATGCATTTTCTGCCAGTATTTATGTATCTCCGTTTATCATGATTTCTTGATTGCTTGAGTTATTTCCATTATGTTTCTGTTGTTTTCTTCATTATGAATCTAATAGATAGCACAATCAAAGATGGGTTAAATAATGTCCATTAAAAACCTATCTATTATTTTAATGGATGTGTAGTAAACATGGAACGAAACCATAACATCTATCAAAAATAACAGAAAGGATCCGCACATATAATACAATTGTTTTCAACTAAGACACTAAGAAAGATGAAGATGGATCATATACTAAATCACAATTTTATGTTGTTCAAATTGTATTTTTAAATCCATAAATAAATTCAACACCATGAAAAATCCTTTAAACATTTAAGTTATACAAACTAAATCACTCAAATTTAAAGTTACAACAATTTTTAATAAAATTTCCAACAAAATTGACTAAAAAACCAGTAAAAACTCTAACAAATCAAATTATCAAACTATAAATTAACATTATATTGTGGCTTATATGTTTATTATTAAGCTATTATGTTACTACCCTGAATGTCAACCATTCTAATTATGATATTTTGTTTGCACTACACCATTCTCACGTGAATGACTATATGGTGTGGGAATTGCAAACTTCTATACAAGAATATTGACCGTCGGAACTTTTATGTTACTACTCTGAATGGCCTTCCCAAAATATTGACCTTTAGGACCTTTAGGAGTTGGTTAATTTAATTTTTGAATTTGAGATGTAAATTTGAATAAAATAGTTATTTTTAATTTTAATTGCATTTCTGAATGTATAAATGTATTCAGTGTGTTGAAAAACCGGTAGAATATTTGGATTATACAAACTTAAGCACTCAAATCTGTAAATCCAACCATTCATCACTTAATTTCCAACAAAATCAAAAGAAAAAAATTAGCGAAAAACAGTTAAAAAAATAGAAAGTTTAGACTACTGCAAACTGTTATTACGCTGAAAGGCATATACCTATTGGAGATGGGCACAATTAATCACCTTTTAATCTAAAATTCTAATCTGATGGCTAACAATTGAAAACGCTGACATATTCTTAGTCGTCCTCCCAAATCAATGAATGTGATTTACTCTTTATAACTTCCTTGTATTTTTGAATGCATCAGTTAACCTGTTTACTTTTTAACATATACCTAATCATATTAAGAAATCATTGTACCAGCATATGATTGCCACATTTAACTGATTAACCTTTGGAATTACCACATTTAAGATTAATTTTTGGATTTCCTTAGCTCTATGTGCGTTTCAGCTGTCCATGCGTTTCAATTCACAGCGGTGTACTAGAGTGTTGTCCGTCCAGATAACTTTCGATGTTCACCAGCCACAACGTGTACTGGAGTGTTGTTCGTCCAGATAACTTTCGACGTTCACCAGTCGCAACACCAACCACTTTGCGGCTGTGCTAGTATTACTACTCTAAGGGCCTTCCCAAAGATTCACGGCTTCACACGTCTAGCTCTCAAATGACAATTACGTTGATTTGACAATTTCAAATATGTGAACCATTCTAATTATGATATTATGATATGTGAACAACTAGGGTTTGCATGTGCTTTCTTCATGATATGTAAGTGATTTTCTTGCAAAACTTCTTAATTGAATGGTTGTAGGTCTAATTTCTTGCATTTGCTTATTAAATTGTTGATTTGAAACCCTAGGTAACAAGCACACAAGTAGGTCATTGTTACATGTCCCCTTAGAGAGAGATTTTTCAGCCATTGAAGAAGAAGGATTGAGCCTAGCCTTTGCTACACTCATCTTGCTTCTTCCCTCAAGCTAGCGTTGAAGTTTATAGGTTGAAAGAGGGTGACGTCCTAGGCCTAGGTTATCTACACCTAGGGCCATCATCTTCTAGGGTTTGAAAGTCTTTTCCTTACAACATTTTCTCCCTTAGACTTATTATTTATGCTAGTCGTTTTGCCAAGTTGACCTAAAGAAGGAGGAAAAAGCACGAGGCCTTGCTTAAGCAACACCGGAGTGAGCCTCTTTCCCCTAGGGTTTTGATTTTAGGGCCCTACCTTTGCAGCACTTTAGAACCCTTCCCTCCAGTCTTTAAGTCTTCATCCTTTCAAAATATTGTGCCCTCTTCTTGTTTGACTCCATATACCCTAAGGCACTAATTTCTAACCTCCAACGTTGAAGTCTTAGTGTATAAAACCTTTCTCAAAACTTTGAATTTTGAAACCCTAGCTAACAAACTAACCTAATTAGGGATGACGTCACAGTTGGTTATCTCATCTTGACGCAACAAATCTTGAATATAAGCAATTGAATGATGATTTGAAGCATTTATTGAGCAAATTGTTGATTGGATACATTGTTGGCTTAATCATCTTGATAGATATTGATGAATTGATTCTCTTTCACGGCTAATTGACAAAACGTTGACTCCATTTGTATCTATTCCTTTACATTGCTTATTGAATAATAGCAGATAGTTATTGAAGTACTAACCCTTTGAGTTATAGCCTGCATATTTATATTGTATTGTTGTTGTCTTGTTCCGGGCAAGTGTTTTCAATTGGGCATACACTTCATTATTGGTTGTTTAGCCGGACTATCTGACCTAAGTGGTAACCTGTGAGGAGGAAACTTTAACCTTGCTTTATACCTTAGCCTCTTCAAAACCCCAGGTTGTCGGGGACGTCTCCCCTGGGCTAACCTCCCTAAACAGAAAGAACCTCCCCATTGAGGTGACATTGGGTGGGGATCCCCATTGAGGTGACATTGGGTGGGGAAGGTCCCTGTTACGCCAGTTTGATCTCTATCCTTTAGCCTTCGACCTAAACTACAAACTGTGCGATAACAAGTCCCTCTATGTCCAATCTGATTTTTTGTGAACTGGGTTGATCTTTGAATTGGCGGAAACGGTCTTCAGGGAATAAGAGTCTGAAATAAATGTTTAAAGGCAGACCATGGCGCTTTTCAATTCAAACAACTTTCCCAAAACAGATAACTCAGCATGCAAATGTTTTGAATTTCGAGGAACCTATAACCTCCGCTGCATTAGGAGTTCAAAAAAATTTGCAAGCAAGATCCCGTACCTAAACATTTGAGATATTGGCCACTCCATACACAGCGGACATCAAGTCAATTCAATTCAAAACTGACAAAAATAGAAATCTAAATAAATACAGAGAGCTCTATCCAATGTAAATAATCGATGGAACGTTGAAATTTCATAAACTGGAGTATGAAGATATCACTGCAAGTAAACCAGTATACACCTGATGAGACCTTCAATTCACGTTAATCTTCGGCCAGAATGCATGAATGCTCCCTCGACCGTGGAATTGCGGCATTTGATAGCTCAACCTGTTTCCTTCTCAATGTGCCATTCTTCAGCCATAGAACAGGGGATTCGACAGCAAACACAGAGCTGGTCTGGGAAATTTTGAAAATTTCAGGAATGAGGCGTGGAGGGAATTACTGAAATTTTTGAACTATTAAACACTCCATGTACGTCACCTCCCACAACCAGCTTCAGATTTCGAAAGCTCCTTGTCATGTCAGTGGAAGAAATGATGCTAACGGCGGTTGGTGTCACGCTGTTTGTTCGAATGGAAGAGTAGGAAGCAGGTCTGGTGAACGTTATTTGGTTTTTATGCTGTCATTTTATTTTATTTTTGGCAGATTTATGGGTGTAAATTTTTTTTGCTGTTATATAGACCTTAATTTCTTGAACTTAATATCTGTTTTGGTGGGGAAATAGAAGCATTGCTAAAGCATTTCCACCCAATTCGTTGCAAATTACAAGCTAAGCATTTCTACCCAATTCTTTACAAATTACAAGCTAACAGTAGTGACTGAGTCCAAATTCTACATCTAACCTTTGAGTAAATGAGTAAATCAGTGAAGTGTAAACAAAAGCAAAATAAAAGTAGGGCAACATCAAATTTCATTTACTCTTATAACTAACATCAAATTATTTGACCAGCAAATTGCATATGACGAAGCAATTTACCTAGAAATACCTCTAAAACCCAGCCAAACCTGTGATCAAAGTCTTATTTATTGTGTAATACGTTTCATAAATTTGTTTCACCAGTAAAATTGGATAATTTTATTTATTTTATAATAATTATAAAAATTATATATTTTTATATTTAAAAAATATTAAATACATTTAATAGTAATATCTCAATTAAAATAATACAAAATTCAAATAAATTGACAGAACTCGATTACCTTATAACCTAATAATACAAAATTCAAATAAATCTGACGGAACTCGATTACAATAGAACCTGCCGGTCCGTAGTTATAGTAAAAGCGATAAAACATTATAAAATTGCAGATTAAACTCTACTGACAAATTTATGGACTGATGTTGCGATAAATCCGTAAGCTTGATTTTAAGCAAAGAAGAAAGTTGCAGATTAAACTCTACTGACAAATTTATGGACTGATGTTGAGAGTGGAGCTTATCTTGCAACAGAGATGAGAGATAACGGTGCCCTGTTTGGCTGTAAGAAGTTGCAAAAGGATCCCAACTGCTGTTGTGGACTTCGAACAGTTGAATTACCACACGAATGTCTGATTTCCTCGAGCTGAGCAACAACTTCCTCCATATCCGGCCGGTCATCTCTCTCGGACGCCAGGCATCTG
>ML782298.1:1451357-1461624 GCA_009831015.1 Picea engelmannii
ACAAACAACGGAAGGTATATCTATTTTCCAAACCAAATATGTTGAAGACATGTTGAGGAGGTTTAACATGTAGAACTGTAAAGCTATGAGTACTCCTCTTGTTGTTGGGAGAAAATTGAAGCAAGAAGATGAATCTTCCCTCTGTGATGCCACTCTCTATGGATCCATGGTTGGCATCTTAATGTATCTGACCACTACTAGACCAGACATTATGTTTTATGTAAGTCTAGTTGCTAGGTTCATGAATCAACCTCATGAGTCTCATTGGCAAGTAGCTAAAAGAATACTCATATATGTAAGTGGTACCAGATTTGTTGGATTGTTTTATAATTCTACTAATAATTTCAATGTTGTAGCATACACAGATGCAGATTGGGCAGGTAGCTTGGATTATCACAAACGTACTTCAGGATATTCTTTTACTTTTGGAGGAAATCTTGTTTCCTGGAGCAACAAAAAGAAACCCACAGTTTCTCTTTCTACAACCGAAGAAGAGTACATTGTAGCATCATCTACAAGCACTCATGTCATTTGGATGGAAAGATTGTTAGAAGAATTGGGCATCGAAATTCGTAAACCTATTAAAGTTTATTGTGACAATCAAAGAACAATATCTATGACAAAGAATCCAGTTTTCCACAGCATGAGTAAACACATTGACATTCACCATCACTTAATTAGAGAGCTTGTCCAACAAGAGTTTCTCTTTTTTGAATTTTGTAAATCTGAAGATCATCTTGCAGGCATTTTGACGAAGGCTCTTCCAAAAGATCGATTGGAAAAACTCAGATCACAGTTGGGAATCCTCAAACTTGACATCAAGGGGGAGATTGAAAAATGTGATGCTTGAGTTTTCGGCATTCAATTATCTCAGTTGTTCCAGCTATGTAACTGTAGCTGCCATGTGTTGATCAATCACTAACACGTTTGTTTTCCTATCCATTGCATTAGTATTTTAGTTGAGCTATTTAAATGTTAGGTTGATTTCCATCAAACAGAGTTTTTTTCGTGAATGAATGTCGTGATAGAGAAATCCTCTTAGTTGATTGTTAGAGAGATCTTTCTTTGGCATTTTTTGGAACAGAGGATGCTCTATTTCCCTCTTTGATTTAGACTTGTAACAGAGGTACTTTGTATCTCTTTTTCTTTCAGAAATAAACCATAGACAGTAGTATTCAGAAATAGAATAGTTTTTCCTGAGTGTGAGGTCTATCTCTGTTTTTCTTTTATTGATATTCAGTTTTCTATATTTTTTCATTTTTGTTCATAAGTTTAATCAGGGTCTACATTTTTTCCTAGGTGTGACTCTTATGAGCACATAATTCCTTTTATTCAAATCCTTCAATTTTCTACCTATTTCTCTCTAAGCAAAAATTAAGACACTTGGAAGTTTTTCTAAAGGCCATATTTTCTATGCAAGGGATCTTTTGATCTTACTGTCAAAGAAATAAAAGCAACCAAAAAACCAATTTTAACACTTTTCGCAAGAAGAATTCCACTAAAAGTAAATTGGGCTATGGAAGAAGGATTTACTCTTTAAATGTTTTAACTGCAAACAACACGGTTCATGTAAGGTATCCATAATTAGGGTTGGTAATAATTAATAATAATCACATCAGATAGAAGAATCGTGTGCTTACAATTTGTACACCAAGTTTATTTGTGCGGCTCAAATAGACAATGAGAGTTGCTAATAGGACCGGGATTAAAGGAGCCAGAGAAGATACCCAAAAAAGGCATTTGTTTTTCCTGCCCTGTTGTAGTTGATATAATAAGAAAGAGTACTTTAAAATTTATGTGGATATTTTATTCAATGAGCGAGCACTACATAAATAACCAAACTTCAAACTATATTGCTAATCGCCTTAACAAGAAAGTGAGCTCAAATTTCTTGATAACAAGATAATGATATATAATCCTTTTAAATGATACACTTGGTAAATCAGATTTTATTCTTTAAGCATATTATGGAGATACCAAACTTACAATATATCTCATTGCTAGAAGAAAAACCAGGAAGAATACTCAGATCAAAATTTTTTGCCAATTCCACTGCAAAACCATAAAATGTTGTATACTATAATCGATTGAATAATAGAACTTCATAATTTTTATTTTGTAACAACCTAGAAATACAGTATCACATGAGAGACTTATCGTTTCCAGGTGCAATTTAATAAAATATGAAGCAACCAAGAAACAAAATGTAATGAGTTGTGGCCTATATATGATGACAATTTGATGCAGACCCCTCCCCTTCGAGGTTCTGTGACCTCCCGGTCTCTGGATCGTTCCAAGTGTCGAGTCAGATTGACTCTGTGGGTTCCTAAATGAACCCATAAATTATACGCAGGCCCCTTTTCTTCCTTTGGCACAGGTCCTCTGATACCCACACCTTATTATGTGCGTTATAGCGCTTCTCAATTTTCGGGTGCTAGCTCCTCTTCACTAGCCCCTTCTCTCATGTGACTATGGGCTGTGACCTTGTGCTAATACAAAATTGCAGGTGCAGGAAATAGTGGTTTTAGACCAACATGTTTTTCGCCCCACAATACTCCTCCAGCCTACACGTGTCCTCCAAAAAAAACCATGGTTCAAATTGTGGCCCGCCTTTGATTCCTTAACCTCCTCGCAACTTTTGTCCCTACAATGACAAGGGATCGTCAATCTCAGGATCTTGATGATAGAGTCCAAATCATCGCTTCAAATCTTCTCCCTTTCCATCTACAGATCAGATATGTTCCTCCTATATCAACAAATGTGATCTTTTTCGCAACTCCGAACTTCGGGTGTTTGAAATATCAAACCCAAATCCTCCCATATGTCAATCTCTCAGAGTTAACGATCTACAAACACTTGTCCTGTAAATCAATGGCCCTGTTGCACCCTCGAATGTTTGACCTTTTCGACCAAGATCAACGGTCCAATAGCCCTCTCCTCAATCAATGATCGAGATCTCCTCCAGGCCTCCGGACTTCTGATATCTCAAATCTCAAATCCTTTTTCACCTCCTCAAATGTGCAGAATTATGCCACGTGTCCTCTTAGATCAGACAGCCTAGGATTACTTTGGGTCTTCACCCAGAGTGCATGGATCCATTCCACGTCTCCCCTAAATCCGACGACTATAAATCACTCTGGAACTTTACCCGCAATTCAAATATTTCCGCCACGTCTCCTCTCCTGGTCCGACGATTCAGATTCACTTTGGGTGATATAACAACTCAGAGCCACTTCGACTCTCTGGACTTCGACTATTTACAACCACAAGTCTCTGGAATGAATCTTTCCAGAATCCATGATACGATGACACCTGTCCAACCTAGATCAATGGTTGTCGTTCGCTCCGGCTGTTCGGGCTTCGACGATCTCAAAGCTCAAACTTCTCCTTTGCGTTCTCCTAGAATGACTTCACCCAGAGTTCACGATCATTCGCCACATGCCACTTCCGGATATGACGGTCCATAATCTCTTTGGCTCTTCGACGCTTCAGATCTTCGGTGCTTCGTGTTTCGGCTATTTCAATTCTCAAACTGAAAATCCAGTGTAACTTTCTTCGGAGTTCACGATCTGGTGAAAAGTGTCCCCTCGCAGATCGATGGCTCTCGGCTCTTCAGTTGTCCTGGCTTCGGATGTTTCAACACTTCAATCTCTATCTCTTTCTAGATCTCCCGACCTGTTGAAACATATCCCGTCTGGATCCAATGGTCCAGACTCTCCTTTCGCAAATCAAGATTTCGCAACTTGCAACCTCCAATTCACAACTTCCTTCACATTCCCCACTTCCGAAATGCTGATATTTCGGAGCGCCCAATCAACGGATCAGATCAAGATGTGATTTCGGGTTTTGCGAGTTCTTGTGACTTTTCCCTTTGACTTCTCTGATGTGCGAGTCAGTGAAACGCTAATCGCTTGCCACGCGTCCCTTCCAATGGACGGTTCTGATGATGTCAGGATTTCGAGACTTCATAAAACCCTCTCTCCTATGCAGTCCCAAGGGTTAACACTCATGCACATTCCTCTAGATCCAATAGATGTTGGTCCACGTGCTCAGATCTGACAACTGAGATCTAGTTCCTCTACGCGTGTTCCTCTTATGCCTTCTTCGCTCACTAGGCGTAGATCCAATGGTCCGGCTTCTTCTCCACAGTCGAATCAGAAGGTTGTTGTTGCTCCTCCACCTGAGCTTCAAAATTTCTTCAACTTAGAATATTTTGTCTGTGCTCGAAAGGTCTCGGCCTTTGAACTTCTTCCTGTGAACCTGACTCCTTTGGTTCTCGCTTACGCTTATGAAAGCGTTATCTCTTCTGAGCTTATGGACTTAGAATAAGTCTGACTCTTTTGCAATCACTACGCTATCTCTTCCGAGCTTCATCTCTTCGAATATTTTGATCTCCCATGCACACCTTGCAGTCTCGGGATTTTTTCAAACTCAGAGTCTGAAGGATTTCTTGAACAAGAAATACTTCTCTCTCTCTTGGCATTCTTCTGCTCGATGCACTCCTTCCAGAGGTTTTCCTCACAGAGTGTTCAATAAATTTGTTTCTTACTGAACTCAACACGGAGTCCTTCTATGCACACTTGCACCGGCTCAATGCCCACCTGGCAGAGATCTATAGAGTCTTCAGTAACTCTGGTTCTCTTTGAACTCAATATAGAGATATTCCTGTGCACTCCTTGCACTCAGTTGATGAAGGTTCAACGGTATCCCTCCTAAGATTTCCATTGAGGTTAGACCTCTTTCAATGCACTCTTTGCGCACTGTGTGCACTCCTTTCACTTGGAAACTCAAAGACGAGAAACAATTGAAACTCATGAAATACTTCACCAGTTACGCATTCAAAACATGAAATGCCTAAAAACATATAAAGCATACATACACATAAACACACGATATGCAGGAAAAACTGTTTTTCTCTTATCTTTGTGTGTCTATACAGATGTTTACAAAGACTGGACTGTAACAAAGTCCCAGTTTTCTCAAGCTCTCTCTCAGAACTATTCTACCTCGTAAGGCTTCTCTACCTAGACCTCTCTATCCTTCTCTATCTATCTGCCTTATGAAATCTGATACAAGATCTCTTTACAAAAGAGGGGCTCTGCGAGCTCTTCCTTTCTCACCTAACCTCATCTATTACATTGAAGTTTCATAAATATTTACCTAGACCTGACAACGATCTGGGCCTGATACAAGAAACCCTTTAAGGAAATCCAACCACTACCTATACAAAGGTATGGCCTGGCATTTAAAATCTTACAACACGATAATCCGTATAGGATTATTTCAAATTTAAAAATGGGAGGTTTAATGCCTCTCCCTTTCTCCATTGCGTGTTTGCGTGCTGGCGTGATGGCACGTTCAGTGAGGTGGAGCGATGCTCCTGCATCATACTCCCCTACTAGGAAAAACATGAGCTCCTCTTCTCCAGTTTTGAAGTCCTCTTGGATCCTAAACTCTTCCTTCTTATCAATGAGAAGATCTATTCGATATCCCATGTTGTCTTTATCTCCCCTTGTGGCATTGAGTTGCCACCCTGGTGTAGATTCCAGTCCTGTTGTCTCATCACCAAGCTATTGCTCGGCTTCTTCTTCTGACAAATTAGCTTCTATCAGTTCTTCTCGTGTTGGTATTTCTCCAACTGTCTCCAACCGTTCCTCTGGCTGGTACGCTCCTCCATCTGTCTCCAACTTGACCTGTTGGATGTGAAATATTTGCACCATTACCCTTTTCTCTAGGGATTTCATTTATTCATACAGATCAGCAAATTACTTGTTGTCTGCTTCCCCTTCTTCTGCAGGCTAAGTGCTGCAGTCATCTCCTGTTCAGCCTCCTGGCTGAAAATTTTGAGCAATTAGGTTGAATGCTCTTCTCCTTTTGTTGGGGTAGACATCAGTCTCTGCTCCATTTCTTCCTCTTCTCCTTGGGAAGCTTCTGATATCTACTCCTTCATCATGACAATCACTGCTGGTTGTCCTTCTTTTGTTGTTGCATCTACAACACACGCTCTGGCCTCAACTCGACTATCTGGTAGGAATATTTAAATTCCCCCAATGACTAGAATGCTCCTCTGATCCTCCTCCTTTGTGATGGAAGTATCTAACTTCTCATCATCTTCATTCATGTGGTATACAAAACGACATGAATCTCCATTTATTAGTGCTCCTTGCTGCCATGAAATCACTTCTAAGATCCTGAGACTTTTAGACAGTCTAATCTCCTTCTCTCTGCCCACCTGGAAATTTGAGAATTTTTTGCTGCCCAACTAGCACTCTATGAGATCAACTGATCCCATCTCGTTTCCCACTTGGTAATCTGAAATTTTGTCACTTCTCCCCTGACAATATTCGAGACCTCCACCTGGTATCTTTCCATTTCCCACCTGGCAACTTGAAAGTCCATTTCTATCCACCTGGAAGTTTTTGAGATCTTCATCTGATCTCTTCTCCTCCTCGTCGTTGAGATTTATCCCAATCTCTGGTTTACAGATGTGAATCAGTTCCTCCTCTGTGTCACTGAGGTTTTCAGCATGACTTATCCACCTTCTCATCAGCCTTTTTTGTCCTTTGGCCAACAATCTCTTAACTATCCACTTCACCCTCTTCTTCATGGGTCATTCATACACCCAATGCGCTTTCACATTTTGTTGCATTTTAAATGCAAGCTTCTCCATTCTAGCTCTTATCTCATTGAACTCCAGATCCATATCTGGATTTTTCTTCTTCGGCCGGTCTCCTCTCCGACCACACTCATGGACTTCAGTATCCATTTCCATATTTTACCTGCCTTCGTGGCAAGTCTATGGATTACTCTACATCTGCGAGCATCTCCATCTTTTCCCACAACTCACCCGGCTATTTAAAATTTTGTTGTTGTGTCCATGCAACAACCTTCTCACAAAATACTAATGCTATGCTTTCCTTCACTTGTTGTCTACAGGAAAACCTTCACTTCTGATACCACTTGATGTTCATGATACCACTTGATGTTATCAAGTCATCTCCTTTCACCGTCTCTCCTTTGTCTGATGTTTGTACGCAATACTCGGTCTTCTGATTACCTTTGTTGCCTACAGAAATCAATTATGTTCTCTGATACCAAATGATGGTACCAAACTATCTCTTCTTTAATGTCTTCTCTCTTAGGCCTACAGAAATCAATTATGAAAAAAATCTCTGATACCAAATGGTGCAACCCCCCTCCCCTTCGGGGTTCTCCGACATCCCTGTCTATGGATCGTTCCAAGTGTCAAGTCAGATTGACTCTGTGGGCTCCTGAATGAACCTGGAAATTATACACATGCCCCTTCTCTTCCTTTAGCGCAGGTCCTGTGATACCCACACCTTATGTCTGTGCATTCTAGCGCTTCTCAATTTCCGGGCGCTAGCTCCTCTTCACTAGCCCCTTCTCTCATTTAACTTTGGGCTATGACCTTGTGCTAATACACGATTGCGGGTGCGTGCAATAGTGGTTTTAGACCAACCCGCTTTTCACCCCGCAATACTCCTCCAACCTACACATGTCCTCTAGACAAAACCACAGTTCAAATTGTGGGCCGCCTTCGATTCTTTAACCTCTTCACAAATTTTTTCCCTGCAATGATAGGGATCATTGATCTCATGATCTTGATGATAGCATCCAAATAAGCAATTCAAATCTGATCCCTTTCCATCTACAGATCAGATATGTTCCTCCTAGATCAATGATTGTGATCTTTTTCGCAACTCCGAACTTCGAGTGTTTGAAATCTCAAACCCAAATCCTCCCGTATGTCAATCTCCCAGAGTTAACGATCCATGGACACCTGTCTCGTAAATCAACGACCTTGTTCCACCCTCAAATGTTTGAGCTTTTCAACCCAGATCAATAGTCCAACGACCCTCTCCTCATTCAGTGGTCAAGATCCCCTTCGAGCCTCCGGACTTCTGAGATCTCAAATCTCAAATCCTTTTTCTCCTCCTCAAACGTGTGGAATCCTGCCACATGTCCTCTTAGATCGGACGGCCTAGGATTACTTCGGATCTTCACCCGAAATGCATGGATATGTTCCACATCTCCCCTAAATCCGACGACTATAAATCACTTTGGAACTTTACCCGGAGTTCACAGATTTCTGAAACGTCTCCTCTCCTGGTCCAATGACTCAGATTCACTTCGGCTGATCTGACGACTTAGAGCCACTTCGACTATCCAGACTTCGGCTATTTACAACCACAAGTCTCTGGAAGGAATCCTTCCATAATTCACGATACGGTGACACCTGTCCAACCTAGATCAACGATTGTCGTTCCATCCAGCTGTTCGAGCGTCGACGATCTCAAACCTCAAAATTATCCTTCATGTTCTCCTAGAATGACTTCACCTGAAGTTCACGATCATTTTCCACATGCCCCTTCCGGATCTGACAGTCCAGAATCTCTTTGGGTCCTCGATGCTTCGACTCTTCGACTCCCCGACGCTTCGACTCTTCGGCGCTTCATGTTTTGGCTATTTCAGTTCTCAAACTGAAACTATAGTGTAACTTTCTCTGGAGTTCACGATCTGGTGAAAACTGTCCCCTCACAGATCGACCTCTCTTGGCTCTTCAGTTGTCCAGGGTTTGGTTGTTTCAACGCTTCAATATATTATTTTTTCTAGATCTCTCGAGCCGCTAACACATATCCCCTCTAGATCCAACGGTCTAGACTCTCCTTTCTCAAATTGGAATTTCGCGACTTGTGACCTCCAAGTCACAACTTCCTTCACATTCTCGACTTCCAAAATGTCGATATTTCGGAGCGCCCAAACAACGGCTCTCGTTCCTATGGATCTAACGGTCCACATCAAGTCGCGATTTCGGGTTTTGCAAGTTCTTGTGACTCTTCCCTTTGACTTCTTTGATGTGTTAGTCAGCGAAACGTTGATCGCTCGCCACATGTCCCTTCCGATGGACAGTTCTGATGATGTCGAGATTTCGTGACTTCTCAAAACCCTCTCTCCTGTGCAACTCCAAAGGGTTAAAACTCATGCACGTTCATCAGGATCCAACAGTTGTTGGTCCACGCGCTCAGATCTGATGATTGAGATCTGGTTCCTTTGGGCTCGTTCCTCTTCTGCTTCCTTCGCTCACTAGGCATAGATCCAACGGTCCAACTTCTTTTCCACAACCCAATCGAACGGTTGTTGTTGCTCCTCCACCTGAGCTTCAGACTTTCTTCGACTTAGAATATTTTGTCTGTGTTCGAAAGGTCTTAGCCTTTGAACTTCCTCCTCTGAACCCAACTCCTTTGGTTCTTGTTTACGCTTCTAAAAGCGTTATCTCTTCTGATCTTATGGACTTAGAATAAGCCTAACTCTTTCGCAATATCTTTGTTATCCCTTCTAGGCTTGTTCTCTTTGAAGATCTCGATCTCCCAAGCACACCTTGCGGTCTCAGGATTTCATCAAACTCAGAATCCGAATGATTTCTTGAACAAGAAATACTTCTCTCCCTCCTGGCGTTCTTCTGCTCAATGCACTCCTTGCAGAGCGTTTCCTCACAGAGTGTTTAGTAACTTTGTTTCTTACCGAACTCAGCATAGAGTTCTTCTGTGCACCCTTGCACTGGCTCAATGCCCACCTGGTAGAGTTCTACAGAGTCTTCGACAACTCTGGTTCTCTCTGAACTCAATATAGAGATCTTCCCGTATGCTCTTTGCACTCAACTGATGAAGGTTCAACAGTATCCCTTTTGAGCTTTCCCTTGAGGTTAGACCTCTGTCAACACACTCTTTGCGGACTATGTGCACTCCTTGCACTCGAAAACTCAAAGATGAGAAACAATTGAAACTCATGAAATACTTCACCAGTTACGCCTTTAAAACATGAAATGCATAAAAAAATATAATGCATACATATACATAAAAACATGATATGCAGGAAAAATCTCTTTTCTATTATCTTTGTGTGTCTATACAGATGTTTACAAAAACTGGACTGTAACAAAGTCCCAGTTTTCTCAAGCTCTCTCTTAGAACTATTCTATATCCTAAGGCTTCTCTACCCAGACCTCTTTACCCTTCTTTGTCTATCTGCCTTATGAAATCTGATACAAGATCTCCTTACAAAAGAGGGGATCTGTAAGCTCATCCTCTCTCACCTAACCTCATCTTTAAGGCAATCCAACCACTACGTGTACAAAGGTATGGCTAGGATTATTTCAAATTTAAAAATGGGATGTTTAATTCCTCTCCCTTTCTCCATTGCGTGTTTGGAGCGATGCTCTTGCATCACAATTTCATAGTAAAATCCA
>ML782298.1:1472695-1486687 GCA_009831015.1 Picea engelmannii
CCAATGATTATTTTGAGCGACATTCATCAATGTTGTGCCAGAGGATTTTGTGGAAATCGCACCACTTTCTAGTGTCCTTCTTCATCTTTTTGTTACCCTTCTTTTCCTATGGCTTGGACATGTTTTCTGGAGGCTGGTTGTTAGGGCCGTCTTTACCATACTTTGGTTGTTGCGGATTTGCAGACCCAAACTCTCATTTGTTCTGGTACCTAAATTTCTTCTTAATTTTGACAACATATCGATAGGCAACTCCCAGTGATGAGATGTCTAGAAAATCCATTTCGGTTTGGATGTCCCTATGTAGAGCCCTGCGGTATTTCAGAACTAGATTTCGCTTAGAGAATTTGATACCCAACTTGGTGCGCAAGGTATGGAATGTATTTGTGAACTCCGACATTTTTTTTCCCCTATCTTTCCGCAATGTGGTCCATCTCATGTATTTTTCGTCATAGTTACCAACATGGTAATATTGTTCCTTGACTGCATCCACAAAAAAATACCAAATGGGCTTGGCCCATATATTCTAGACTCCTCTGTGGAACTTTTCTCCTAGTAAATTTTCCACCAATGTTTTACATGGGGGAGATCCTTAACGAGTGCAAAGGTGATCTTTTCCCTATCGTAAAAATTGTGAACAGAGAAATAATCTTCTAAAAGATTTAACCATTTTTCTAGGGAACTTCATCCATCTGACATTCAAATAAAGGAATATCAAAATTAACTTGTACATTGAAAGGAGGGGTTTCTCCAAAGTGGTATCTTGATGAAGATGCGCCTACTGTGAACAACATGCATTGAAGGATGCGAGGAAAATTCTCCATCATTTTGTCCCTCAGTTGCATGACAACTTGCTCAAGCAACAGATTATTAGAATCTTTTTCTCTGTCATTTTTTTTTCTTCCGCCATGGAGGGTTTCTTGGGCATTCGAGAGAGATGTTCCTCAAGAGAGACAAGATCGATACCCAACTTTCTATACTCGGACCTTGTCGAGGACATGCACTAAAAAATGATCAAGAGCAGCATGCTATGATACCACTGATCCAGATTATTTTCAACACAGAATGAGAGCGGAGATGTAATAAAGAAATGTACAGAGATATATCAGATATCCAATAATATAACAAATATATATGAGAGATATAACCATAAACACGACGATACAACAATGAAAAATTTTAATTAGTGAGAGAATGTACAGAAACTATAAAATTACAAACTGAATGACTTGCTAGAATGGTGGCATCTTGTATCTTAGAAGAGATGTGACAGATACGTTCATTCACAAGAAGATGGTGGTGTTTACAATGAGGCTCTATAGGTATTTTTAACATAAATAAAATTCAAAACCCTAACTTCGAAAGACGAAAATCAAACATGTTTAGGGACCCCGTTTTGGATAGTTTGGTGTATCAATTTCTTAGGGGCGTAACTTTGGAATACGATCTGTGTTTGGGGTGCATGATAGCTTGTCGGAAACATATTGATGAGGAGCTTCATTTAACAGGCTCAATCATGGCTTCAATGATCATTGAAGTTCCTAGTCGTGAAAAAGTGTCGTTTAGACCCTCAAAATGGCCTCAAACGTTTAGGACCCGAAAAACTATTAAAAATAGTAAATTGCCAAAAAAAATATTTTGAGCCAGTTGGAGTAGGTGGGTGGTCATCGATATCCACATGGATTAATTACATTGGTATTAAATCCCCTCTCCAAATAACCTCTACCATTATTCAAAGAGAACAAATTCCTAATTGATAGTGAATTGATTTCAATCATTGACCACACTTTTCATAACTCCTCTAACCCCACCTTTTTTCCACAGCTACACATTACCCATTTATTTTCGTAAATAAAAGGAAAATCAAATCAAATCATAGAAGGTGGGAACAACAAAAAGAAATATTTTTTTATCATAGAAAATGTACATACAACAACTTAAAAAAAATATTAAAGGATCACTTTACTAAAATTATCAATTACATGAAGAATTATCAATATTATCTATGAGAATAAACTAGTATCCTCCGTATGATCAAACACCATTATAAAAAAAACCATCAAATGGATCACAATGGTCAACATATCAAAAACCAGTATATGAGAATTATTGTAGAACCCAACAAGTAATCATCGTTGAGAACTCTAGGAATCATGCATGATTTAAACATGACCCCATCACAGAGTGAAAACATTTCTCAAATTCGTAAAGAAATCCACCATGAATTGTCAAAGGACCCTATCACTAAGGACCCTATCACTAGGAAACATAGATTTATGGCCACCTTGAGATTTCCATGTAGGCCAATTGGAATAAGACTCATAGGTCTTTAGTAACAACACAACATCAAAATAGGAGGTGGTATTTCTATAATTTGGATACCATTCAATGAGTCATTCATTTTACTTACCTAACAATTTGAAGAGAAAAGTAATATTATGTTTGAAGAGGTCAAATTTTTGAACTTCCAAGTCACATGTAAAAGTGTATAAATTATACATTATAATAGAAATATAAAGAAAAGGATTAACTAATTGGTTTACTTTTTAGATCTATATATGATTAAAAAATCAATTACATTAAGACCAAAATCAATGAATATATGATTAAAATATGTTAAAAAACACAACATCATTATACCAAAATAATCCATTACCTCTTCTAAAACAAAAAATACTATCCTAAACTAAAAAAAATATGAATACAAAATTTATAAAATTATTTAAAAAAAAAATCAATTTAAAAAATACATCATTTCAAAATTCTTAAATACAAGTTGAACTAAACAAAGAAGAATATTCGAAT
Organism: Picea engelmannii; assembly: GCA_009831015.1. NCBI lineage: Eukaryota > Viridiplantae > Streptophyta > Pinopsida > Pinales > Pinaceae > Picea > Picea engelmannii. The sequence goes on from ML782298.1 coordinate 1,475,498, forward strand.
TCCAATGGATCCTACATAGTAGGAAGGTAAAAGTTTTAAACAAAGAAAAATATTCCAATTCCAATGCCAATGGATCCTACACAGTATAAAGGTAAAAGTTTTATCCATGATGGTATTTTCGTATTCCAAAGGATCCTACATAGTATAAAGGTAGAAGTTTTACCCATGATGGTATTTTTTTACGAAAATAAAGAAGGCCTTGAGTTATTTATTCTAATAAGTTTTAAGTTAAATGTTAAGATAATTATAATTAAAATATTATTGAATGCAAATCCAATAGCATGTTTATTTTAATAAGAGAAAATGGCAATTACATACATAAAAGTTGATTTATCAATTACAAAATTTTAAACGAATATTAACAAAAATATAAAATAAAAGTAAATAAAATGTAAATATGAATTAGTATTATATGTTAAAATTTGAATTTGAATTATATTTTATGTAAAAAATTGAAGAAAATTTTAAAAATTAAATATAATGAAAATATTACTTTATATTAAGTAAAAAATATATAAATATCAATTACTAATTATGGGTCAAAGTCAAAAATTGAGAAAACATTGAAATCATTTTAAATTGGTCAAGTGTAAGAATGGTGTACTTTTATTTTAATTTAGAAAATAAATATTTAAAATTTTAAACATATTAACATTTTCTAACTTTTTTCAAAGAGAAAATTGCTCAAATTTATATAAAGTATAAATTTCTTTACAGAGTCAAACTGCTCTCATTCAAAACTCTTGAAAGTGACGCAGCTACAAAAAAACCAAAGCAGGATCTAGCTTCCACGGGGGATCTGCTAATATTAGCAAGCAAAAAATAGATCACCCTAATCCAACCAGCAGCAAAAACAGGGAAACAACCCACTTTATTCGAAGACATTTATAGAGGTTATAGAGCTCTCTCTCCCTCTATCCCTATGGAAAACAGAGAGTCTGCCAACCTCTTCTTTTAAAGCCCTCTTCGAGAGGGCGTCCGCCTCTCGATTGTGCGCTCTGAGAATATGGTGAAAATTGATATCAGTGAAAGTTTTAGATAGCCCCATCGTTTTCTCCTTCCAGCTGTCATTGTGGATAGTTTGGAGTTTGGACTTTTGAGAGATCCAATCGATGATCACTCGCGAGTCACCTAGGACATGAAGGTGACTGATAGACCAGCAGGAAGCAAGATAGAGGGAGGCCCATAATCCCAAGAGCTCGGCCTTATTATTTGTGCCGATTCTGCAATTTAAGAACCACAAAGTACACCTAGACGGATGGAATTTGAAAATGCCCCCCGCCCCACAACATCCTCCACTGGACAGGGAAGCGCCATCGAAGCATGCCACTGTGTAACCTTCCATTGGAATGAAATCGCAGGATTTGTGTAAAGGAGTCTTATACAAATACGGCTTCCACTGGAATGCGGCCAAGATTTTATGAAACACCAAATGCAATGAGGGAGGACAAGAATCGAAGGTGGCTTGATTTCGAGCATTCCAAACGTGCCAGCAGACAATAGCAGGTAAGAACTTTGGCGCTGAGGAATGAGCAAGCCATCGGGTGTAACTGTGTGTGAGAGTGGTGCCACTCCAGGAAAAATGCAACATGAAATGGTTGAGCACCAATGACCAAACTGACTGTGTAAAAGGACAAGACACCAATAAATGATGAATGTCTTCAGAGTCTTTGCAGCAGAGTGGGCAGATCCCCGGCCCCTCCCAACCCCTCCGACGTAGCGCTTCCCAGGTAAGTGGCTTCTCCTTTCCTGCAAGCCAAATGAATAATTTAAGCTTTAAAGGAAGTTCCCATCGCCAGATGAGGGAGAACCACGAGTTATCCACTGCTTCAAATCGCTGGTTGTGAAGGGCAATGTATAAATTCTTAACAGAAAGGCTCCCCGTGGCATCACCACCGGCCCATAAAAGAGAATCGGGTCTAGAGGAGAGTGTGACGCCCGCGCCTTTGAGCGCAGAGACGTAGTGGTCCCATTCCATTGCAATTGGATTGCTTAGAAGTAAGTCATCACTGTTCTTCCAACTGTTAGGGAGGGAGCGGCTATTCAGCTGCGTTTTAACCTGTGCAAGATGAGTTAGATTTAATGACTGGAGATGCAACCTTAGCTCGGCTGAGAGGAGAGATCTGTCACCCAAGCCCATAATTTTATCTTCTCCAATGCGGATCTCGGTACCAGCTCCTGGTTTCCACACTAGCCAATGGAGGATAACAGGTAAGGAAGCAACCATCCCCTTCCAGAATGGGGAGACATTCCTTTGCACAAAAGATGGCTTACGAATCCAGCGAAAGAGTGGCAGAGAACCCAAATACGTGTCTGCAATAATACGGTGCCAGATAGAATCAACTGAAACTGCTCTCCAAAAAGAGTTTGCCAGCAGGGCCATATTGAAGGTGGACAAATTCATAAGCCCCCAACCTCCAAATCTACGCGGTCTGGACAGAGCTTCCCAGTTGCACAGATGAAAACAAGAATGGCCAGGTCTGCTATTCCACAGGAAATTGTAAATGTGCCTCCGGAGAAATGTAACAATCTTGTTTGGGATTTTTTCAAGGGACATCCAGAAAACGGGGAGACTTTCCAGAATCGATTTAATCAAGATGAACTGGCCCCCCAGGGACAGAAACTTGTTACACCAGAAATTAATCCTTCTTTCAAAATGAGTCACCAGCCAATTCCAATCTTCAGGCGAGGAGACACCCAATCTTAACTGAAAGCCGAGATACCTGAAACCGTCATTCAGGTGAGCAAAAGTGAAAGGGATAGAACTCTTGAGAGTGAGAAGTTCGGCCTCCGAAATACCCCAGTAGTGGATTGAAGATTTTGAATAATTGATGGCTAAGCCTGAAGCTGAATAGAACAGCTCGAGCACCTCAAGAATTATCAGCCACTCCGATAAATCCGCTTTTGACATGAGAAGCACATCATCAACAAATAAAAGATGAACCATTTTAACGAGTTTTGATACCTTTATGCCAGAGATATGGTGCTCCGCAAAAAATTTCGAGAGAAGAAGGCTGAGCCCTTCCATAATCAAAATGAAGTGGTAGGGAGAGAGTGGGCATCCCTGGCGGAGCCCCCTCTCACTTTTGAAGAAACTGGAAGCCTCGCCATTTATCAAAACTGCAAAGGATGAGCTAGAGACACAGGCCATAATCCAATTGATGAACAAAACACCAAAACCCACAAAGTGAAGAATTAATCTCAAGAACTCCCGATCAATGCAATCGAAAGCTTGTTTGAGATCAAGTTTCATGACCAGTGCCTTAAGGTTTTTCTTCTTTATGATGTGTATACATTCATGGGAAGCTCCAATGACATCCTGTATTCTTCTGCCCCGCAAGAAGCCCAACTGCTCGACAGAGAGACTCCTTTCAAGAAGAGGCTTGATCCGGTTTGAAATGACTTTTGAAATCAGCTTGTATATGAGGTTGCAGAGGGAGATCGGACGATAGTCACAAAATGAGAGCGGGTTGCTTTCTTTTGGAATCAAGACAATAAAAGTAGAATTTAGACTTCCTACAATCTTACCAGAAATTTGGGAGTCCTCCACCATCTGGAGAAGGTCCAAGCCAACAAGATCAAAAAAGTAGCAAAAGAATTTTGTCGACCAACCATCCGGTCCGGGACTTCTTTCCGACTTGAAATGTAACAGGATATTTTTAATCTCGGATAGAGTAACAGGTTTAAAGAGTTATGTTGCTTCAACTTCAGAGGCAAATTTGGAAAAGAGACTAGCCGTTGTCACCATTCCCGGGACATCAGGATTTGTGGATTTTTTGTATAGGCGACTGAAATGTGCGACTGCCTCATCCTGGAGGGCACGCTGTCCACTTTGAATTTCACCACTACTATCTTTAATAGACCAAATATATTTCTAACTTTACAGTAAGTTCATACACAAAAATTACTTCGTCAAAGTATATAGAAGACGTACACATAATATCCTTCGAATTTATTAGAATTCATGATAAAAGATGCATTAACTCAAAGGATAATTTCAACAATAATCCATGATAAAAGATGAAAGAACTCGAAAGGATAATTTCAAGAATAAAAGAAGGATAATTTTAACAAGAACTCAAAGGATAAAGTTATAATGGAAATGTGAAGGAAATTATCTCAAAGAAATCTTAATGAGAACTTCCTTGCACTAAAGGATGAGATGTAGTAAAATAAAAAAATTACAACAAGAGAGTTAATATCAGATAATTACACCGAGAGGTTTTCTGTTCTTCAGATAATACGCCAAGGACAATACCGCTCCAACGAAGCAACACTAATCTGTGGAGGAATGAAGAGATTGATGTATCAATGTGATTATTTTCCAGAGAATAACAGAAATCGAAACCCATTGAAAGGAGGGAAAAAAAATAATAAATTTACATCAAATCAATATAAAAAACTTAAAAAACTAGCACAACCACATTAGTAAAGTGGTTGATATAAGTAGATAATCAATATAAAAAACTAACACAACCATATTAGTAAAGTGGTTGATATAAGTAGATAATCAATATAAAAAACTAACACAACCACATTAATAAAGTGCTTGATATAAGTAGATAGTGATTATTTTCCATATTTTCAAAATAATACTACCAATCCACTATATCAATCACTTTACTAACGTGGTTGTTATTTGTATATTAATATCATACATATAATATTTTTTTGAAGACCTTGTTAATATACTTGAATGCACTTATCTCTATAACAATCTTTAATTTTAATTTCAAATACACAGATATTATATATTTTGAATAAATAATTAACTGTATATTCATTTTGTACCTTCAATTTAAAGTATTGAGAAATTCAAATTGTAAATTATCTTTATTCTTTTTTATATTTGAAAAAAAAAAAAAAATTATTTATATAGATTTGTAATAATTTGATAAAAACCAATACCCTAAAAGTAATCTATTTAATAATTCCTAACATTTAATTTATTTATATCCTTATGTTTAAAAAAAACCAATTATCTTTATTCTTTTTTATATTTGAAAAAACAAAAAAATTAAAATTTATTTATATAGATTTGTAATAATTTAATAAAAACTAATACCCTAAAAATAATCTATTTAATAATTCCTAACATTTAATTTATTTATATCCTTATATTTATTTTACTTAAATATATCTTAAACTCCTCCCTCTATACTTTCTCTTTAATCTATGACTCTTCTTATAATCATAATTTATAAACAGAACTTTCCTTCCATTTTTTAAGGAGAAAGTGAATTAGTACCTAGGATAAAAGGAGTAATGCTGGCGTTTACTAGGGTTACTTATTGTTGGCACGCATGCAGGTTTAATACTTTTAAGTTACAACCTCTTTATTAGGATAATGTGCATTTGTGATGTGGTGGTGGCGCTCGTGTCTCTCCCAACAAGTAGAGCAGATCATTTCAATATCAATCGCTTTTCCTATTATGTGGAAATACATTGTTTAAAAAGTAAACAAATGCTTAATATCTCCTCTACTTTGATCAAATAATTCAATTAACTAATAATGTTGTTTATTTTTTTATAGCATTTAATGATTAAGGATTTGATTTTTTTGAAATATTTAAAACCCTCCAAATTTGATTGTCTATTATTCACAATTCTCTAATTTGAATCATAAAATTAATTGTTTGTTTTCGTTGATTTAGTTGTTAAATCAATTTTCTAAGATTGAAATTTATTCATAAAATACATCAATAAAATTTCAATTAGATGCACTAATATAAATGTACTAAAATAAAATTTCAATTAGATGCATTAATATACATGTAGTAAATAGAAACATTATTTCGCATGTCTTTAATGATCACAAGGTATTATGCATGTTTTCTCAGTTCGAACACAATACTTCTGCAAAACACAAAAATGAAAGGGAAAACCATGTATAACAATATTCCTCATATTGAGCACCTTGGAGAATTCATCAACATTGCAATGGAATGCATATAAAAAAACACTTTTCTCATTGACGAACGCTAGTAAAGTTGTGTGTATCACAATTGACACTGCATGTGATCCATTCTTTCATGTTTGTTGTGTGTAGCCTCAACTCGAGCGTATTCACCAACTATGGAATGGTATGAAACAAAAAAAAAAATGTTGAGTTAAAGATTCTAAAACCTCTAATACCTTAACAAACATCTCTTTTACAAATTGAAGAAACCATTGTGTATCAATAATAAATAAATGAGAATGCACACCATAAATCAAATACACAGATCTTCTAAGATGAAGAAAAAACCTCTAATGGTTCTCACAAATAATTCTTTTCGTATATATTTTCTGGCCAAGAAGATCGAAACTACAAGATATGTTGATGTTTCAACATCGACATTCTCTGATATTGGTCATGCTAATTACATTATATTATAAATATATAAATATAAACAATCTATAATTTATAATTGATAATAAATTCATTAATGAAAAGAAAATAATGGAAAAGACATGTTCATTAATGAAAGGACACTATGTCCAAGTATATATGYCGGGGCCCTCAATTGTCATCTTATACCATCTCATATGATATTTAAATACAATATAATCACATACAATTTTTACTTACTATTTTCAGTTGATATTTTCAGTTTGTAATTATTCTATGATAACAATAATCATAAGGTAATAATTATCAGATTTGAAGATCAGAATATCCAACATGGTATCGGAGCATACCTAAGGTTAAAATAAAATTCAACATGGTATTAGAGTGAAGTTAAAAKATTTTAGTGCCAGAGCTTTCAGATCTTTTATTTTTTTTTAAATTGTACATACRTGGTCRYGAGCATCTTGTGCACATAGAGCGACCAAAGTCGTGGTTRCGAGTGGTCTATGAACACAAAGAGACCATAGTGGGTGGTCGTGAGTGGCYTGTGAACAAAGTGAGACCACATTTATGGTCACGAGCGACCTATGAACACAAATTGACCATAGTCGTAGTCCCGAGCAGCCCCTGCACATAGAGCGACCACTRACGTGCTCACAAGCGGCTTTTTCACATAGAGTCACCACAGTCGTGGTCGTGAGAAACATATGCACACAGAGCGACCATAGTTGTGGTCACAAGCAACCTGTGCACACACGACGACCACATTCCCTTTGGTCGTGATTTTCCTAATTACAAGGTGTGACTGCCTTAAGGAATTGAGGTACATATATTCTCACATGGAGATCGATAGTGAGGAGCAGAAGGCTCTGAAGGATAAGGGCAAAGATATCTCTTTCCCAGTTGTTCATCCTTAAGACTTCCAAGACGAGTTAATAGAGCCAACAAAGCTAGTGGATTTACATAGAGATGTTCCAGTAATCAGGAAAAGGCCAACATGGATTCATGACACTTTGCAGAATGCAAAGGGGCATGCCACTTCTAGTGGCACTTTCAAGGAGAGAAAACAATATCAAAGGTTCTAGAGTTATATGGCATTAATGAGTCACATCATTGATTATGAACCCTCCAGTTATGAGGAGGCACCATGATCTAGGTGGCCACCCACCTATTCCAATTGGCTCAAAACAGTTTGTTGACAATTTACTATTTTTAGTAGTTTTTTGGGTCCTAAACTTTCGGGGCCATTTTGAGGTCCTAAACGACATTTTTTCACAATTGGGAACCTAAATGATAGCTACAAGATCTTATTGAGCCCCCAAAATGAAGTTCCTCATCAATACCTTTCCAACGAGATATCGTATGCCCCAAATGGAGATCGTATGCCAAAGTTATGCCCCGGGGAAGTTGATACACCAAACTACCCAAAACAGGGTCCACAAAATTGTTGGTTTTTCAGCTTCTGGGGTTAGGGTTTTGGATTTTCTTTATGTTAAAAAGGCCTTTGGAGCCTCACTGTAACAATCATCTTCTTTTGAATGAGCGTGCCCATCACATCTCTTCTCAAAGATAAGCTACCACCATTCTAGCGAGTCTTTAACTATGCATTTCTACAGTTTTGTACATTTCGCTCATTAATAGAAATTGTGTATTACTGTATCTTTGTGATTATGATTATATATATTATGTATCTCTGTTATATTATTGGATATCTGAGATATATCTGTACATTTATTTATTATATCTAAGCTCTCATTTTGTGCTAAAAATAATCTGGATCAATGGTATCAGAGCAGGCCGCTCTTGATCATTTTTCAGTGCATTTCCCTGACAAGGTCCGAGTATAGAAAGTTGGGTCTCAAGATTATCTCTCTTGAGGAAAATATCCCTCTCACACCCAAGAAACCCTGCATGGTGGAAGAAAAGAAAGACGTCAAAGAAAAATATTCTATTAATTTGTTGCTTGAGAAAGCTCTCACACAACAGAGGGATGAAATGATGGAGAATTTCTCCCACGTCTTTCAACGCCTTCCAATAAAAACATGCGCATATTCCTCAAGCGACCACTTTGGAGGAACCTCTCCTTTCAAGGTACAAGTTCATTTTGACATTCCTGTATTTGAAGGTCAGATCAATGCGAATGCCCTAAAAAAATGGTTAAAACTGCTAGAAGGTTATTTCTTTGTTCACAATTTTTCTGACACAGAAAATATCACCTTCGCACTCCTTAAGTCTTTCCCCCATGTCAAACATTGGTGGGAAACTTACTAGGAGAAAATTTCCACAGAGGAGTCTGGAATATATGGGGTCGAGTCCACTTGGATTTTTTTGTGGATGCAGTCAATGAACAATATTACCTTGTTGGTAACTATGACGACCAGTACATGAGATGGACCACATTGCGGAAAGAGAGGGGTCAAACAGTGTTGGAGTTCACAAATACGTTCCATACCTTGCGCACCAAGCTGGGTATCAAAGACTCCGAGCGACATCTGGTTCTGAAATACCGCGAGGCTCTACATAGGTACATCCAAACCGAAATGGATTTCCTAGACATATCATCATTGGGAGTTGACTATCAATATGTTGTCAAAATCGAGAAGATATTTAGGCACCAAAACAAACAATAGTTCATGTTTGAAAATATGAAACAACCAAAGTATGGTAAAGACGACCCTAACAACCATCCTCCAGAAAACCATTCCAAGCTATAGGAAAAGAAGGGTAACAGAAAGACGAAGGAGACAATAAAGTGGTGAGATTTACACAAAATAACCTAGCACAACATTGATGAATGTCGCTCAAAACAATCATTGGTGGCTGAGATAAAAAAAAAAGAGCCTAACCTTGATTCATAATTTGATTCAGAAAATAATGGGAGAAGACAGATCATTGACGCAGACCCCACTGCTATTGTAGCAACCATAACAATTCAACTAGAAGAACCAACAGATCCTGAAGAGGGGGAGCACATTTTTCATTCACAGATGTAGGTGAAGGGGACCCCACTGCATTTTATTATTGATAGCGGAGGCCAGAAGAACCTCATCTCATCATAGGACGTCAAACAATTTGTATTATCAACAACACCACACCTGCAACCATACAACATCGTGTGGCTTCTCCAGGGATGAGATCTTCGTGGCAGCCAATAGTATTTATTGTCATATGACAATCATCCCTTCAAGGATGAGATATTATATGATGTTGGCCCACTGGATTTCTGTGTTGTTCTTTTGGGCCAACCATATATGTGGAAGTACCATGAGCTATTTATGAGTCTCGACCACATAGTTTCATTATTACTTTGGGGGGTCATCTTTATAGGATATCAGAGGTAGTTCTGGCTATTGTCCCACCAAAACTTTTTAGCAAGGTAATTTATCATAATGCAAAATCTATCCCCTTCACAATTTGTTCAAAAGGTGAACAAAAGGACATTACAACCATTGTAGCCTTGGCCCAAGACCTTCTATCCAATAGAAGCAGATTGCATAATAGAAAGAGGATATTATTTCTTCACCTATAATGGTGCCTACACATTGCCTAGTCAAGCCAAGATACAACAGGTTGGTTGAACAGATTCAACCCTGCCAGCAACAAGTTTGTGATAGTCTTCAATAAGCTAAGCAGTGTAACTTCTCTAGAAAGGCAAGCAGTTCACCAAGATTCAGTTTTAGCAAACGCTTTCCCCTCTCCCATGGGAACTCAATGCAATGGAGACCATTGCTTACTAATAAGGGAGGATTGATCTAGGTGGATATCGGTGGCTACACACCTATTCCATATGGCTCAAAATAATTTGTTGTCAATTTACTATTTTTTAGTAGTTTTTCGGGTCCTAAACTTTTGGGGCCATTTTGAGGTACTAAACGATGCTTTTTCATGATCGGCCACCTCAATGCTGGGAAAAAACTTTGATTGATCCCCCAAAATGAATATCCTCGTCGATACCTTTCCAACGAGATATCGTTCACCCAAAACGAAGATCGTATGCCAAAGTTATGCCTCCGAGAAGTTGATACACTAAACTACCCAGAACGGGGTCCACAAAACTGTTGGTTTTTCATCTTTTGGGGTTAGGGTTTTGGATTTTATTTATGTTAAAAGGGCCTTTGGAGCCTCATTCTAACAATCAACTTCTTGCGAATGAGCGTAGTCATCACATCTCTTCTCACAAATAAGTTGTCACCATTCTAACGACATTCACTCTGTATTTCTATAGTTTTGTACATTTCGCTCATTAATAGAAATTGTGTATTATTGTATCTCTATGTTTATGGTTATATCTCTGATATATATTTTTTATATTATTGGATATCTGATGTATATTTGTACATTTATTTATTATATCTCTTATCTCATTTCGTGCTGAAAATAATCCAGATCAGTGGTATCAAAGAAGTCTGATCTGGATAATTTTTTAGTGCATGTCCTCGACGAGGTCCAAGTATAGAAAGTTGGGTCTCAAGATTTTGTCTATTCAGGACAATATTTTTCTCATGCCCAAGAAACCCTCCATGGTGAAAGAGAAGAAAAATGACAGAGCATAATATTCTATTAATGTGTTGCTTGAGCAAGCTCTAACACGATAGATGGACAAAATGATGGAGAATTTTTCCCACATCCTTCAACATCTACAAATAACAACAGACGCATATTCATCAAGCAACCAATTTGGAGGAACCTCTCCTTTGAAGGTACAATCTAATTTTTATATTCTCGTATTTGAAGGTTAGATCGATGCATATGCCCTAGAAAAAAGGTTAAATATGCTAGAAGGTTATTTCTTTGCTCACAATTTTTTCGACAAGGAAAAGATCACCTTCACACTCCTTAAGGCTCTCCCCCATGTCAAG
>ML782299.1:0-15620 GCA_009831015.1 Picea engelmannii
TTTTATAAATGTTGATCGGCCTTTCCATAATTCATAGGGTGTTTAATCACTATTAACTTTGATTTTCCCTCTTTTTATAATGTAAACAGTAGTGTAAACTACTTCTCTCCAAAAATTGTCTAATAATTTTGCTTCATTCAACATTGTCCCAGCAATCTCTTGTACATGTTTTTTTTTCCTTTCAACCAATCCATTTTATTGAGTCAAACCAGCAATCTCTATAGGCTTAGCTTCTTGATGAATAACCACGGAAAATTCCTTCGTCGGTTCTTGAGTCAAACTTGCCTAGATCCTCATTATATCTTTTGATATAACACTTGCTTTCAAATATTCTGAAATGTTTTATAAATTTTGGTCGGCCTTTCCATAATTCATGGGGTGTTTAATCACCATTAACTTTGTTTTTCCCTCTTTTTATAATGTAAATAGTAGTGTAAACTACTTCTCTCCAAAAAGTTTCTAATAATTTTGCTTCATTCAACATTGTCCCAACAATCTATTGTACAAGTTTGTTTATCCTTTCAACCAATCCATTTTATTGAGGAGTTATTGCAGCTAAATACTATCCTTTTATTCCATGAGTTTCATAGAATTCTTCAAAATCATTGGAAGTAAACTCACCTCCATTATCTGACCTTAAACATTTGATTTTCAAGTCAATCTCATTCTCAACTAAGGTTTTGAAGGCTTTAAATTTTTCAAATTCCGCAGATTTATTTTTTAGAAAGGCAACCCAAGTAATTCTTGTATAATCATTAATAACTTACATAAAATAATTTTCTCCTTGCAAACTTGTGTTTCTTGTTGGTCCACAGAGATTTGTATGCACAACTTCCAATGATTTGGATATTGTATATTCCTTTGTCTTGAAGCTCACCCTTGATAGTTTTCCATGTTGAAATTGCTTACAAACAGTGTTTGAGGGTTTTGGGATATTTGGAATATCTCTCACTGCTTGTTTGTTGCTAATTTTTACCAAGTTGTCAAAGTTCATATGGTCGATTATTTTATTCCATAGCCAACTTTGATTTGTCTGCCCCATGAAACATTTTTCTCCATTGATCTCATCAAGAATATACACATTGTTTGGGGTTTTGATTGCTTTTGCAACTAGTTTTCCTGAATTTTCCTTTCTGATCTTACATTCTTGGGAGTCAAAAGTAAGAGTGTGTCCTTGATCACACATTTGGCTAACACTGAGAATATTGTGCTTCAAGTCTTCAACACAGAGAACCTTTTCTACCTTAGCCCTTCTATTTTCAAGACTAAGAGTGCCCTTTCCAACTATCTTTGAAGTGTCATTATCCCCAAAGGTAATGTTTCCTTCATTCTTCTTCAAGGTAATAAACTTTGTTTTATCTCATGTCATGTGACTTGAACACCCACTGTCAATGTCCCACTTATCCCTATTATTTAGTGCAGCTTGTATGAACATGGATTCTTATTTCTTGTATTCCATGTGTTCCTGATTTCTTTCCATGACTGTTGGGGTTTCTTATTTCTTATCTTTTATGAAAAAACTTCTATAGAACTTTGTGATATGCCCATAATTATTGCAGTTATAACATATAATATTATAATTCAATAAAGGGGAAAATGAGTTGTAATTTCTCCCATAGAATCCATAGGCATCTTTGTTGTTGTTCCTCATATAACTTCCTTTTGCATTTATACTACAATCTATAGCTCTATGACCAAAGCCATTGCAAGAGTAACAATAGCCAAAAAAAATATTTTGATACATGATATTATGATTCCATCTTGATGGAAAAGTCTTCACGATTCTGTCTTTGTGAGGAAGATTTGTCTCATGTGGAACATTATGTTCTTCCCTCATGTTGTCTTCAACCTTGATAGGATGTTTTAGCACATCAATATAACTCTTGGTTTTTCCTTCACTCACATGTTTTGAGGAGGTTGGGTCTTCTTTAGCAGTTTCCTTCTTCTCATTGTAGCCAAGACTAATCTTTTCAAGTGGTGATCTTTAGCAGTTTAGGATTTCATGTAGAGTTGCAGAGCTCTTTTAAAATTTCATGCTCATATTTGATCTCTCCAACTTCTTTCTTGGACAAACTATTTCAGATTCTAGACTGTTGAAGACAACTTCCTTTTCTTTTAGTTGGGCTCTTAAGACTTCTTCAATTCTCTTTCCCTCTTCTACTTCAGTTTTTAGGCTAATGATTAATTTTCCAGTTTCATCGTAACTTTATTTTATACAGAGAAATTATTTTCTATACTTCTTCAATGACTCCTTTTGTAGCCATTTCTTGTTCATTAGTCTCTCTATTTCATTTAGGGCACATACAAATTCTCCTTCAATATCCACTTCTACTTCAATCTCATAATTGTCTTCTTCTTTTAAATGTGTGCTTATATTTTATTTTTCATCAGTTTTTGCTTATAAGGCCATGAAGAGAATCTCTTTTGTTTCAATGTCATTGTCATCATAAGAGTTGTTGTCCTCATTGGTATACAGACTCTTCTTTTGTCTTTAGTACTTTCTTCTCTTTTCAATCTTTTCCTTCTTGTAATTTTTGAAACTAGAATCTTCTTTTTCATTTTATTTTTTTGCATAACGACATTTAGCAGCAAAGTGTCCTACTTCTCCATAGTCAAAGAATTTAAAGGGAAGCTTACCTTTTTATTTGCTTGATCCTCTCTTGAGCTTCCTAATAAATTTGGCTTATTCTGCATATGATTCACTATTTGAGCTATCACTTATTTTTCATTCTTCTATCTTTGTCTTCTTTGATGCTTTGAAGGTTTCTTCCTTCCTTCATGGCTTTGCTTTCTTATATTTTTCTGTCCTCATTTCATATGCAGTGAGGATTCCATGTAACTCATATTTTGTCAAATTCTCTAAGTCCTTTATTTCTTCAATAGCAGATATCTTGGGATCAAATCTTGAGGGAAGTGGCCTAAGAACTCTTTGGGCAATGATGGTTTCTTTAGCCTCTTCACCCATTCCTTTGACAATGTTGACAATATCATCCACTTGAAGAAAATAGGTTGCAATACTCTCTTCTTCATTCATCTTAAGGGTCTCAAATTTTCATCTATGGGTTTGTAATTTTTCCTTCTTGACCTTGTCATCCCATTCATATATATTATGTAACTTGTCCCACATCTCTTTTGTTGAAACACAATGCTTGACTTTGACAAATTTTGAATCTGTCAAACCACACAAAATCACATTCATGGATTTAGCATTATTGTCACTAAGCCTCTTTACATCTGCATCTATAGGTGGAGTTGTTGGATTTGTGTAACCATTCTTGACTCCATTCCAAATGTTAAACCCAAGAGCCATCAAATAAGTTATCATTCTTATGCTCTAGAAAGCATAATTTGATCCATCAAATAATGGAGCTTTGTTTGTAGAGAAACATTCTTGTCTATCCATGTGTGTTGCAGGGATTCACCTTCCAATGGTTAGATTGTTCCTAAAGAAATCGGCTCTGATACCAATTGTTGGCACACTTACTTATTCTTAGAGGGGGGGTGAATTAGTATAAGACTACTTTTTGTTTTTCTTATTGTATTATACTTATCAATTTATTAGTTTACCAGAAATAAGAAACATACACCAACATACAATGCACAGTACTCAAAGATTTAACGTGGAATCCCAAATGGGAGAAAACCACCGAAAGATTTCATTAAAATATATTCAAAAGAAACAACTTGTTACAAAAACCAATCCATTACAATGTTTACAGGAACCAACCTGAAAGAGACATTGATCCCTTATTATGAGCACCAAATCAACAACACATGTTGGCACCAACTTACTAGAGACACCATTATCCCTAATTGAGCACCAACTCAACAAGATTTAGGCACCAACCTACTAGAGACACCAATATCCTCAACTTGTCTGTCTACTAATTTCTTCTTAAGTTGTCATCTGTGCAGAAACATCACTTCACTTCAGGCTTCCACCTGCATACATTTGTTGTTTCAACAGTTGCTCTGTGGTTTCTACAATTACCATAAAACTCTCCACCTATTCACAATCAGTGAGACTTCATATGTTTCTTATTTTACCTCGCACCTCTTTGCCATCTTAGATTATTACATTTCCCTCTCTTTCATTCTCTCACATCCTCGAACCTCGGAGCCTTAGCTTCCACACACTTACTCACTTTCACATATGCATACACCCACACTGAATTAGATTTAGGCATCGTTATTTATACATTGATCCCATAAATGTAAGGCTTTTTCCACATCAAAAACTTGTTTTCATGGGGTTAGCTCTAAATCCTCTGAATCTTCCTCAAAACCAGGTTGGAAAAATCCTTTGAAACTGGTACAAACTCCTCATGTTTTCACACTTTTTGTTCACAAGTTACCGCACATACCCTCAACACTCAGAAGCCATTGGATGTGTCTAGAATTAATTCATGAACATAGATCTGTTCACTAAGCATTAGAACACACAACAAAACTTCAATACTTTGCAATCGTTTGATCATTCCTTGATTAGATATCAATCGTTGATTGATCTAGTTCCCTGGATATCGGGACCACTAGACTCCCCTTTCTTTTCAAGGGTGTGTTCATACTCCAATCCGGTATACCGAGCCACCAAGAACTGGGATCACTGGTTCATCAGCCCACCGGGCCTACCGACTCACTGGCCCACCGATCCGCCTGAAGACTTGTCTAAATTTTTTGTCTTGACCACGGGACCACCGAGCCACCGGCCTACCAAGCCCCCGAGCCCTTTTGATGTTGCACTTTCTGATGCTTCGATTTGTTATACCAGGCCCCCAAGACATTAACATTGTAATGCTCCACAGATTTTCGATATCTGATATGAGATATATTGACTGGACCATAATGTTGACATGGAAAATGATGTAGTCTCCACATGTACTAGATGACATGGCACTGACGTGGTTGTTTATGTCATCACATTATTCGGTGTTAGATTTTGTAGCTCAAAGGTACTTCTACATTGGAGGTGCCCAGTATGTAGAAGTGACGGAGCATATTTCTCTCCATTGACTTTATAAAGTGATTTATAAAGTCAAGTTGGGCCTTTTTATTTTTAATGGGTTAAAGTGACTTAATGGGTGTGTGGGTCACTTAAGTGATTTAAGTGAAATCAACGCATGATTAAGTCATGACTGTTGATCTCAAGAGGGAAAAATCTAATCTTGACCGTCTATCTCTTTAGAAGACCAAGGGTTAGGGCAGTTACTCATTAATGAGTGCATAAAGGAAGCACTAGAGGAGAAGAGGGGTGCACTTTTGAGGAGAGATTGGAGGGAAAGTAAAGAGGCATGATTTCCAAGAGAGAGTTTGAGTTGAGGGAAAGAGTAGCAACAAGAAAGGATTGGCATGCAACCCAAGGAGGGGATTGGCATGCATCCTAAGAAGATTTTCAGCATTGTTTGCATTCTAGTACCGTACAGCAACTGAAGGTGGGTCGTACAACATTTATTATTGGTCGTACATCTAATATAAAGCACAAAAATCGATGCAACATATGTTTGGCATGATTTCCAAAGTGTTTTTTTGAGAAAGAACCATACAACTAAGTATTGTACCTTACAGTCAAGTATGGGCATAAAAATCGAGGGCAAAATTGTTGTATTTATGTTGTTAAGGACCGTACAACTGCAGATAAATTGAGACATCTTGTGTGGGCATGCAAATCAAGGTGTTTTGTGTAGATTTAGTGAGATATCCTATTGTATTTAATGTTGATAATCATGTTGTTGTAAACTTAGAATTTTTCCTTGAGCTCAATAAGAAGAAATATCCTTGACTGGTTTTCCCCTTTTGGGTTTTTCCAGAGGCATTGCCCAAAATATTCCTTGTGTCAAATGTGTTGAATGCTTTCCCATTGTTCATTTTTTCACTGCAATATTTTCCAGATTACTTAGTCACTTGTATTTTTTCTCATAGTTCCAGTAAAATGCATGTGATTTCATTGCTTTATTGTTGAATAACTATTGGAGGTTGAAATCTATTATTGACTAAGTGTTTAAGGATGGTGTTTTAACATTCATCCCTATTCAGACATCATGCTGACACGACACAAGTATGTGGCCTGACACATGGCACTGACATGGTTGCTTTCATGGCTCTGATGTGGTTGTTGTCGTGGCACTGATGTGGCATCGACCACCATCCCACCAGGCACTGGCTGCTAGGGACTTCAACATTCGCTTTCACTCCTTTACTATGATCATGTATACTAGGCTATCGACCCATCAATATCATCGGGTCACAGGCCCACCGGGCCCTCGAGACTTCAATATTGTGTTAATACACCTCACTTTGATATGGTCCTTAGATCTAAGTCATTGATCGCTCAGATGAATAATCAGGATTAAATATTGCTTCAGATAAGATTTTTTCATGGGAATCATGGTTCAACCAGACCACTGAGGCATCATTCCACTAGGGTATCGGCCCACCGACCCCCGGAAAATTCAACACTATGCAGGATATCTAATATATGATATTGTGTGTCCCCACCACCGGGGCACCAAACCATCAGGGCATCGGGCCTTAAGAAACTTTAAATTTACGTTGATAAGCATTCACTCCAATTTGGTATACATTGGCCCATGGGGACCATCGGGTCACCAAGCCACCCAAGTATCAACCCATCGGGCCCCCGAAAATTCAAAACTGCCCTTTCACTCCTTTACTCTAGTATGTCAATATCCGATACGCTAGGCCCCATGACTAAAAGGTGACTCTTTATGCATATCTCCATAACTCACCCATTCACGTTCAAACCATGTAACAATGTCTTTGCAATATAAACCTTTTGAAAGTGATTTCCCCTATGCATGTGGGATAAGTTCACCATGTAACTTCAAACTTTAACATTGTTTCTAAATTGTTTCTCTTCTGACTTCCTCATATCTCGTTCCTCCATTTCTCTTTATTAGGGTCGTCTCGTCTAGCTTCCATTCGCCATTTCTCTTCAGACCTATGTAGCCCGAATTCATTTTGGTCGACTATTCTCACACAATTATCTCGCCTTTACAGTCACTTGTATGCAGATCTCTATAGAATATTCCTACAACTTGGAATCCCTCCAACTTCTTTGCTTCCACTGTCTGGTTCGATTCACAAAATGGATGCTTCCTTGATCTTCTCTTTGGCCTTAGTAGTCTCCCCTTGTCTTTGACATCAATGACAACATTATTTCCAACAATTCCAGCATTTCCCACAATAATCATCCAGATAAACATATATCATAACCATTTACATGCATGTAATATTTCATCAATAAGTATTCCAATTCGTTAGTTTAAAGTTCATAACTAAAACATATATATTCACAACACAAGATAGATTATGTAGTTCATGTCAATACTTATCTGTATGAATATGTATATGTTCCATATGGCTGCCACGAATAGAACTCAGCTCACTACTTTCTCATACACACCTAATGCTCTTATAATCCTAGCTAACATGTAACATGAATGTCTTACACAAGATTCATTCAAGTCTCCTATTCCTTGCAGTCACTCACCCTGTAAGCTCATGCATCCCCTTCTCTGCTACACAGTCCCTTGGGAAATCCATCATTGGCCAAGTTTTCCTCACATATGAAGGGTACAAATACTTATAAATACTTACAACCAAGGCGTCCCTTTATCTTTCTCTAACATAGCATAGCACATCTCAACAACGATCAAGGCATATCATAAGGCTCCAATGTCACTACAGTGGCATTCTCTCTGTGCTTTTCAGCTTCAGCACCCATCATCTATCCATCCTAGACATATCCAACATCTCAACTGCATCATATACATACAATAAGTATTCATGCATATGAACTTTCAATCAACCAAACAATTTTAAGTATGCATGCATATTATCCTTTCATTTTAGCATTTACAACAACCCATAAGTCATTTCAAACATAACATACAAATTTCATGAATACACCGCAAAGATTCTAAACATTTGTGCATACCAGAGGTTTCTTCTTCTTCCACACCCCACCGGTATCAATGACACACATGCATTCAAACATGAATACATTATTTAAAAATATAAAATATGTCTGAAGAAATCCTTAACCAATTCCTACAGATTACATGTTGTTATTAGTTTTCATACTTGTGCAGTTGCCATCAACATCTCTTGATGTTACCTAATTAGCTAATGCCTTATAGATTCTCACATGATCCTTTTATCATCCATCTCAACAAGCATCCTCTTGTATTTGTCCTTCGCACGAGGTTGTCTACCATAGGCACCTATATCATCAACATATTCAACCCTTCATATCCATAGAACCATCACAATCACATCTATTATCTTTCCATGCTTGTTGCATGTATCACAACACTTTTAATTCAGCAAGTAAAATCAAACATGCTTCAACATGCCTATATGCACTCTACCACATTATCTTAATGCATTTACTAGTGCAATGTATTTCCATATTTTTATTAGAAATCTCATTCTAAAAGAAACACAATAAACAACAAGGAAGGATTCGGAGAATTCTCCCTTGTGATTCCTCTACATAGCCTAGAACCTCTAGCTTAGCAATATTGCTCCATGGCCTCTCTTTTTCTTCATATTTGTCTATGTAGTCAACTAAATAATTCTCTGCAGTCATTCATTTCCATGGCTTTGTTCTCTTAACAGAGTCATTATGTAGTCCCATCACATATGATTAACTCAACATGCAACTTCTTCATTGCAATATCCAACAACCTAATATTCAAGAGGGTCAAATTGGGATATTATAGGTAATTTCACCATCTTGCAATACCAAAATGATGTCAGCACGTGTTGAAACTACATGTATGAAATACTCCATGGGATTCAATCCATAAAAGATAATGAGTTCTCTATCAACCCAAGCGAGTACCATTTTTCTATGGATTTGAAGCTCTTATAAACCTTGAGACATGGTCTTTACTCTTTGTAGTTACACACTTAGGAACCCACTATGAGTAGCAAATATTTTCAAGAACTTCAAAAGGAAACCTCTCTTCTTCTTTATACATTTTCATTCCAAGGCAAGCACCTTGTTGTACTAATTTTTGCTTTGGATTCATAAAGTTCAATATTATCTCCTTCATTGTGGTGAGTCTAAAAATTTAGAGTGGAAAAATTTACACGGTCTATTAGCTTGGTGATTTCCAATGCAATGTTATTACCCTTTCCAAAACTACTCTTCCAATGCAATGCTATTACCCTTTCCAATGCAATGCTATTACCCTTTCCAAAATAATAAAGATAGAAATAAAGCTCTCAGTCTTGTTGTCTGTTGAATTTTTTTTCGACCTCATCTTGTATCTTGAACATCTTCTTTGGAAGCACCACTACAAATATCATTATTGTTTCAGAAGACATCTTTGTGGAAGACACAAAACTCCGGAAGGCATATTCATGTACATTGATATAGGCTTGATATGTATGGCATCAATTATGCTATACAACTATTTCTTTCGACAAACTCGAGAATTTCAATTTTCCAAAAAAAAAATTGGAATAGTCTGACTTGAATTACTAAGCATTTTCAGGTTTACAAAATCATGTCTTGTAGAGAAACATTGGCAGTCTTGAAATGAAAATCATCCTTTTCTTCAGTAAGAGAAACTGTAGCATTGATAGTCTTGAAATGAAAATCGTTTTTTTCTTCAGTAAGAGAAACTATAACTACTGACAAACTTCCACTCAAATGTCACAACTAGAAATTAGTAACTCTTATTTGAAATTCTTGCAATCTAATCTTGCTTAGATTGTAACAATTCTTGGCAACAATTTTTCATTTCAAGGTATCCATTGTCCTTCCCATGTCTTGTGGGATCAACTGGCTCATACTTTTGTATAGCAACTCATTGCATTCCAAGTTCTATAATTCTTGCCATCCATAATCACATTTCTTGATAATCATTGGATTAGAATTTTGTAGGTGAGACTAGTCGGTCTTATACCCATCTTCAACATGTTGTCCTGCAACTTGAATGTATTTTTCCAATTGCCTTGTTGGAAATATCTATTAATTAGTGAATTGTAAATAGCTTGGTCAGACATAAAACTTGCTTCTATCATTCTCTCCAACACTTCTTTTGTTTTTTTCTACATTCTCTTACATACAATATCCATCATCCATAGTCTTCCATATGGATGACTCTACAACAAATTCCCTTGGTTTCCAAACATTTGTAATTCTATCTCAAAGCTGTAAATAATAGAAAGAATGTTACATGTGAACAGATTGAACATTTCATCTTTAAATAAAGAAAGATTGCATCTTCATAAGCAAAAATGCATTATCTATGCCCAATATATACCTACAAATTATTTAGAGTTAGACTATTGCCATTCGATGGACCAAGATATGATGACCACCATTCTTATTTAAAGAAACTTTCTCTTTGTTACCAATCATGGGGGACAAAGATGTTGACTTGTTAATCATACAAATAGAAGCGTGCAATTGAAAAGGCATTTCTATCTTATTTTTGATAAAGTGGTATCTCTTGTATATGTTGCTTGCAGTCTTGTAATAATGTATATGTTGTTTGGATCCTTACAATAATGCAAACTAGTGTGAAAAAATCTTTGATTTTCTTGGTAAATGTCCCTAAATGGCAATGGTATAATGGACCTACACTTCTTTGGATGTGTTTGTGTTGAGCATATAGACATAAACCACAATGATTGTCTTCTTCCCATCAACCAGTCACTGCTCAATAAATGTTTCCCTTTCTTGCAGGGATTAACATACAACAACATGTAATGGTAATTATTTAATATGCTACGGGCATGGACTGTTGCTCAAGCCAAATAAGGTATCTCGGTATTTATTGTTTACCCATCCCATTTATAATTTTCCATTATTTATGTTAAAACTCTAATCATAAGTTAGTTAGTTTACCTAACTGTTATACAGTTACATGACAGTTATGGTCTTCTTGTATTATGTGTGTACGTCTATGTACATGATTATTTGAATCATTGATGAATATAGAGTATGCCTTTTCTGCCAGTGTTTATTTATCTCTGTTCATCATGATTTGTTGATTGCTTGAGTTATTTCCATTATGTTTCTCTTGTTTTCTTCATTGCGAATCTAACAATGGCATCAGAGCATTGTGATACCTATGTTCCTGTGAAGAACTTCATATGATACCTACCTCCCATCTGATGTGCTATCTATCTGCAAATATAACCTGCCATTTGTTATTTTTTTATTTTTATTTTCCACTGGTTCGATAGCCTAAGGAAAGGGATGTGTAGCCGATCTACTCGCATGCAAGAAGATGTGAAAATGTGAGAAGTCCAACTGGGGAGAAGTGTGAAGATGTGAAAAATCTCGGAGTGAGGCATTGATATTATCGTGTCAAAGGAAGCCATGAGCAAGAATGCTCTCAGAGCTTGCAACATTAAAGGTTTGAGAAATCTAATTGAGTAAATCGTCTACAATTTATATTGATGACTATGAATTGAAGTTCTGTGTAGAAAGAACACTGAGATTCTTTAGGAGAGGAAGATAATTATTTGGGAAAATGATTCTTTCCCTACAAAAGGAGATGCACCAAGGCTTGATTTTCCATGGTCTATATCATATGACCACTCCATGGAATCCTTTGGAGAAGATAGGGTTTTTAACTGTCTCCCTTTGTTGTCTTGTCTTGAAATCGTTATCTGGAACCGATGAATAGGAATAGGCCAATTGAAGGGGTCGTTGGCCGAAGGGAAAATGAGGATTCCTATCCTTTTGGAGTGTTGATCTGAAGCACATAAGTGATCTTGCCATATTGTCAACAAGAAGAATCTAGTTCGTCTTTGTTTTATTTAATAGCACAAAACTTCGCTGGAAAATCTGATTGGTCTGTTTTATTGAAGAGCTTCAAGGTGTTAGTCTTACGCGTAGCCTTACGACCTGAAATCTTCATTTGAGCAAGAAACTTCTGCATAAAAGAAGGAACATTGGCACAAAGAGAAACTTCGACTTGGACGGATGGACTTGGTAATAATGACCATCATGTAAAGAACGAGCAATATGAGCGAAGATAACCAACTCTCGATCTGCAATCTCGACTTGGTAATACCTCGACTTGGAAATTAATTAGGTGATCTTCATTTTTATCTTGCTCATGCTCCATGATTTTATAAACATCCATTTAAAAATCCTCTCAAGGATATAAAAGGGTATATGATGTCATTTCCATGGCATCATATGGTGAAATAGTTGAGAGGCATATAAATTTATGGTTCCACTAATTTAGTCATCTTTGGTATAGAACATTATAGTTTCATAAAGAACATTAAAGTATGGAGGGTTAACTTTATGAAATATTTTCTAAGAGTTTTTATTTGGGAGTAATAAGTGTATGACAGATTTTCTAAAAGATTTTTATTTGGCAGTGATAAGTGGATTTCATTAAGTTACAAAGTTTATTTCAAGGGAAACTCAAGGAGTTATAAGGTGCACTTTTTTTTTTCAATAGAACTTAAAGGAAGACTTTGATGTGTATTTAAGGAGTTATAAGGTTTTGTATGGAGGATTTTTCTCCATTTATTGTAATTGGAGTTATAAGGGTTTTTATTTTGCCTTGAACTTGTAAAGGTGTTATAAGGGGTCCAACAAATTGCATCTTTGTCTTTGTGTCCTTGACCCACCCAAAATTGAATAAGGGGGTCTATCTTAGGATCTTTGTGTGCATCTAAGATATGCATAATGACAAGAATTGAAGAAATATTTACAATATTTCACACATTAATTAACTCAACTATGGAATCTACAATTGAAATGAACAAGTGCACTCTTAGTACAGTGATTACTTGTTTACAAGTAACGCACACGAAGATTGATATGTTCAAACTTCAAAACAAAATGTTATCTAATGAGTTAAGTTTGCTTCGACAACAACAATGTGATTCCAACAAACAAAATGATATCAAGGATCAAAATAATGAAGACATTTAGTTGACTAGTGATGACAGTCATAAAGATGAAGATGAGTTGGATGAAGTCCCTATGTCAGAAAAAGTTTCGAATGAATGTGGCAAAGAAATTAGAATTGTTCGACCAAGGGAAGAATTACACTTTAAATGAAATCGATATGGACTAGGATATGAAAATGATGCTAACAATCTTTTTCATATTCCTAATTATTGCAAACCTGTTTGCTTTGTGAGTGGAGGTTTTTTGAATGATGATAAGACAACAGAGCTTGAGGATATTGGTAAGGAATAGGTACAGGATATTGTTGATGAAGATGTTGTTACAAATATTCCAGATCATGATAATAAGTCAGATAAAGAACCCATACAGTGCAAACATTGTCATCGGTTTGGCCATGATAAGTCAAACTGTTTTGATCTTCACCCGTGCAGATTTTGTGGGAAGACAAATCACCCCTCAGTAAGGTGTCAAAAGCGCAAGCGG
The DNA here is from genome assembly GCA_009831015.1 of Picea engelmannii. NCBI lineage: Eukaryota > Viridiplantae > Streptophyta > Pinopsida > Pinales > Pinaceae > Picea > Picea engelmannii. The sequence goes on from ML782299.1 coordinate 13,403, forward strand.
AAACAAATTCATTTTGAATGGTTAGGGAATTGGTGTTGGCGTCTAGAAGCCAATTTATTGGAGCTATCTTATCGCTAGATTTATACACAAGTACAGTCGTACTTGATTGGAGATATTTCTATAGTTGATGAACATGAATGTTTTTCAAGATTTGATGATTTAGGGTATGATTGGGGCCCAATTGATGTAGTCTTATGAGTTGAATATCGAGTCTTCAGACTCCGCCGGAAGATGGTTTGATGTGTTGGATCTCTTCTTGGTCATACTTGCGAATGACGATCAAGAGAATTGGAACCACTTGTTCCTAACAGGGGGGGGAATCTAATTGAGTCAGTTCCAAGTTTGATTTAGAGCCTGTGAACAAATGATCAAGTATGCAACCTAGTTCCTGGTATGCAGTCTTGTTCCTGAACATATTGTTGTTGATATGGTTTGTGGTCAACTTAAAACCACCAATTGAGCAGAAGACATGAAGTTCTGCTTGTTACATTTTCAGTTTTTTGAGCCTTGAGCTCTTGTTAGTTTATGGTCAACTTAAACCATGCCATTTAGTAGAAGACACTAACTTCTGCTAGAGATTCAATTTGTGGTCATCTCGAAACCACCAAATGAGTTTGTGGTCACCCTTAAACCACCAATTTAGTAGAAGACATCAGCTTCTGCTATTTTTTCAGAGTTCAGAGAGCATCTTCAACCAGCCCTCTGAATATTCGCTTGACACATTGTTGATTGTCAAGTAGTGGTAGTTTTTCAGGAAAGAACGAACTTATGATTAAGGGGGGATGTTAAAACTCTAATCATAAGTTAGTTCACCTAACTGTTATACAGTTACATGACAGTTATGGTCTTCTTGTATTATATATGTTCATCTATGTACATGATTATTTGAAGCATTGATGAATATAGAGTATTCCTTTTTTGTCAGTATTTATTTATCTCTGTTCATCATGATTTGTTGATTGCTTGAGTTATTTCCATTATGTTTATGTTTTTTTCTTCATTATGAATCTAACAATTTATACTTCAAAAAAATGACTATTGCAATAATACGCAAATTATCCTATTTATATGAAATGAAATTATTGTACTCCATCGAACAACTCATACTCACAAGCCTCTAATGGTCTACCTACCCCGTGAATTTTTTTCTGTGTAGCTTCTTGTTCCTCCATTTTAGTCCTTATAACCATGTATGGATTTAACCTAGGGAATTGTTTATTAATCCTCATATGTATATTTGGAGAAGTGGTCGGGACAAAGTTATGGATAAAGATCTAACCTCTTGAGTTGAGTCCTCATCCTTTTAATTCAAAATGCTTGTATTTGTGATTACCATCCTTGCATTAGTTAATGTTGACCATAGTAAATAGCTGGAAACTCTGTGAAGTTTGGTGAGACTCAACTGCCACAATGATGTTTAAGGACAAAATGAGGAATAAAATAGGAACATTTGTTGCCACATAAATATTGTGCCATGTGCCACTGCAATCACATTCTGAAAGATAACATTTTAAACATGATCTCTATCAAATTAAAGTTAAGCAAGATTCCCTATGTTTTGGGAAAACTTGTGCACACAATATGTACTTTATTCAACGGTTTTATATGAAGACTATGATACCTCATGACTAGTTTTGAGGTCTTTCATTTATTTGATAAGATCCCAACACTTAATAAGCAACTAAGATGCAAATAAATATATGATTCCTTGAAGAGTAATTGCCTAAAGGATTAGGAGCAATAGCCCACCATTGATAAAAAGTATTATACCCAAGCTTCTAAGGCTATTAATATTTATAATAGAAACTTTAGTCTCTACATGTCCTAAGTTTCAAGCCTGCACTCCACTTATTCCCCATTGTTAGGCGAAATATATGTCGTTATAATAACGTTGTAGTACTTGCCCAACCATTTAATTGTCAACCCGGGGTACGTAAACTGACGAAGCACGTGCACTGTTTGTGCAGGACTGAAGTAGAACTAATCTAATCTAATCTATGTTGTTGAAATCAAACTAATCTAAGAAAGCATTGAAACGCTAACTAGGAAAGCATGAAATTGCATAAGGGAAATAGAACATGTGAAGAGTTAACAACAATGACATACATGAGCTCATACAATATATCAATCTCAAATCATATTACAATAGTCAAATGACAAAACATGAAAGAATAACAAAGCTAAGAATCCCCTTCTCCTAATTACCATCACATCCTAA
>ML782299.1:16109-30545 GCA_009831015.1 Picea engelmannii
CATCTCATTATTACAGATCCACTATTCTCTCAACCACTCTCAACTACTTTCCCATTATTACAAGATATGATCCCTTCAAATCCTCACACATATCTCTCATATATCTTAGATAAGATATTCTAACCAAATCTCCATGATCTTCTTCCTTGAAAAGAGGCTTGAATAATTATCTCCTTTGGAATGATGGAAAAGATATTCGAGAAGTATCTTTGAATTAATCATCCACATATTCCTACACATTACAAAGCTCACACATAATTGAGATATATATGAAAACATGTATATTTTCTAATATTTAATCATAAATTCACTTTTAATACTAAAATGAATAAAGTGGAAAATAATGATGTGAAACCCAAATGTATTTATGAAAATGATATGACGAAGGTTTAATAGGGCGATGAAATGTAAGGAATAGTGAAGGGAAAGGTGGATGAAAATAGGACATTTCTGAGTCCCAACACCCATCATAACACTAAAATGCTCCAATGTATGTTATGTTCAATTCAACACTAATCTGGTCTAAGTAACTATTATAAGCACCAATATTGTTGGCCTACTTGAATAATTCGATTTCTCCTTAAGAATGCATCAGGATACCAATCTATGCAATAGTCTTCAAACCTTCATAAATATTAAAATAAAAATAAAATAAAATAAAAAAATCATTATACCCAATCATATTTCACAAAAATAGTGGACACCAAAGCTTTGTCCATGTCCACTTTGTAAAGATATCGAATTTTCACTCCCTCGGTTTCCTTATTCTGTAAAACATATGCCCATAGTTTATGGCTGAACTTTGTATTATGTAAAATATATGCCCATAGTTTACAACCATCCAAAGCAAATCTACCATAAGCACCTAAATCTGCCATAAGCACCCTAGAAATTTAAAAGATCTATACAAAATGGGTCGGCAGTAGAAACTAGGGGATTTTCTTTAAAAGTGAAATCAAGCCTTGTAGCTCTGACATCATTCTATCCATATTTTGAGCCCATATGCCCTGAGTGTTGTAACCTTGCTCTAATACATATTGTAATGATTCCATCACTAGAATTGATAAAATAACAGTTAGAGTGATTATCTACATAGAATTTAAATGGCTATGCTCAATTATGGACGAAATCTTTGGTATTTGGTTCATATTCCTCAAATACCAATTCTCAAGAATCAACACGTCATGTCATGTTAGCTTTTACTTCAGTACAAATTCAGCCTTCAACAAACATTTGAATGAAGTCTAGATCAATATTTAACATTTTTTAAAATGTATAAATCCAATAATCTAGTTACCTAAATCAAAGTTGGAGAAGTGATTTAGGTTTTTGGAAATCGGTGAACATTGCAAAGGACTACTGAGCTGGAGTATTTGACTTCCTCAAGAGAGAAAAGGATGTTTAAAGAAGCAAAGGATATGGCTCTATAAACAAAGCAATATGTTGTGGCTTATGATTTTCCTTGGCCACAAAGTCATTTGGAGGAGATTCGAAAGCCATTGAAGAATTATAATAATTATATCTACCAATTTTGTGCCTTACCCAAAATACTTATTTTGCAGAAGAAGAGCATGGAAAATGAACATATTTAATTATTCTCTCAGAATATAAGGTGGTTGCTACATGCGATGCACTAGATTTGTGAGGTCTAGTATTCCTCGAGTCTCTTACAAAGTGGAATGAGTCGACCTTGTTTTGCTTCCTATTGGATTGGAGTGAACTTGTACTTTGCTACAAAATAGAATGGATCAAATTTCTCAAAAATCCTAACCAATTGTCTCTTCTTAAATCAAATTATTTTCTTTGTGTCTCTTATGATATCCAAATCCTAACCTCATCTCTCTTATGATATGAAAATCCCAACCACTACAAGGAAATTACTTTGTTTGTATTTGTATATTTTCATGGATATATATATATAATTGTACATTTAGAATCGTGATATAGGGATCATGCATAATAGTATATCGAATCCAACCATAAGTGATTTATATGCAGTGTATATATCTTGATCATCATTCACACAACATATATAACACTATAGTTGAGGTAGATTTCAAATTTTAATTCTTGTAATATTGTAACATAGAATGGATTACTCATTACAGCAAACAATAAAGATGTAGAATTCATTCTACAACATTCAAGACATGAAAACACAATATAAAACAACATACTAGCTCAATTAAATAGCAAGATGAACTTATTTGTTTGAAATTTGTAGACTAGACAACTATCGGAATGAGCGACTTCCACCCAACCGTAGGTAGTCCACGATGGTCACCACCCCCTAGCTGGGCTATGATACTATCGGGGCAAAGAAGTAATGCATAATAATTAGGCTAGTCTCGTATTTCACAGAGAAAGAATAGAGTAGCCCATGGCATTCACAATACCTTCCCACACAACACATGGAGGTCTTCCTTCTTTGCTCAATTGTCCCTCGGAAGTATCCTCCCTTCAATGTTATTTAGTGTGTGCATGGAAAGGTCTAGGTTGTTGTCCTTCAACTCCAATAAAATTATCTTCGTTCTTGGCTTTTCCCAAATTTCTTATGGCTTCATTTCATGGTTGTTCTATCACATGTTACGGCAAGCTTCTTCTCTGAGCAAGAACTCTCATTTTTCCTCTTTTTCCCTCTTCCAAAAATTAGCTCCCTTTTTCCTTTCGAAATTCCCTTCTTGTTACATGAGTGAAAGATGGCAAGAGATTCCTAATTTAACTCTTTGTAGTTCCAAGAATGTAGGGAAGACAACTTGCTAATTTTTAGGAAATGATGGCTTAGATTTAGGAATCTGTTTCCTCCACTCCTCTTAACCTCTTTTAACTTTGAAAACTCAGATTTTGAAATGTGTGAAGGTTCAAGGTAACACAAGGTAGATTTTTTTAGGCATGAACCCCGCTTAAACCCCCTCACATTTCCCCTTTTGTGATATCATATCCCCTCTAGGCACTCTTGCTCCACCAGCCTTGGTAATTTTTTTATTAACTGCAAAAAAAAAAAAATTACAATATTCAAGAGTGTCAAACTAGGTCACTGAGGTGTAGGACAGTCGGTGATGGAGTGTGGTGTTAAGGCACTCTATGATGTTAAAGCCACCGGTTCAAAACCTGTGGGGACAAAAAATCCATCCATGTTAAGGGTTGGTGTGGCTCAAGCCGGGTGCGATCCCCGGGTGATTTTGATGGCTTAGATTCCCCTGAGTCATGGTTTCTTAGCCACAGGTTAGTCCCACATGTCACAGACAAACTAACAAACAAAAAAAAAAAGAGTGTCAAACGAGGATATTACAAGCAGCAAGATGGTTGATAAAATTTTCTAAAGTTGGTTTTAGGTGACCTAGGGGAATTCCAATATACCTTAGGGTATGTGGATACAGGCGTTATCTAATGCAGTACTACTCGAAGGAGTACCAACAAGGGTTACACAAGTGTCCAACCAAGTGAAACCTCACTGCCATAGATGTTTCCAATGAATGGCATATCACAATGTTCTTTATAGATGTTGGAACACATATCTAGCCTAAAAAAAATTGTTGTAAAATATGGTCTTAGGAATGTGCTCTGATACCAATTGTGGTGTTATTTATTGATAAATTGAAATATGCATAGCAAAAATGATAGATTTTACCCATATTTACTACATAAATGACAAATTGCAATCACAATAGCCAAATGAAGAACCAAAATACCTCAAATGTTATACCTTTATTAATGAAAGCAATGTTCACTTGCCTATTCAAGGGGACATCTTGTGACATTGCTTCTACTTCTTTATATAGTTCTATCTATCTCCTAGAAACATTCTAAAGAAGGAACTTTCTAGTAGGTAAACCCTTCATGTAATCCTTCTTACGATTATTGCTTTCAACTACTACATGGGCCTTATTTACTAGAGATGGCATCAATACATATCAACCTATCTATCTACTTATGTGGTTATGGTAAGACCCTAACACTTCGTTAGTTGGAAATGCCTCATTTTTTGTCTTTAATTGGCCCAATCCCATTTGGGCATGCTTTTCAAGTTCGTCTACTTGGTGACATTGTCCTTTTCCCTCCTTGTTCTTGGTCATGCCTTGTATCATATATTTTTTGTATCTTACCACACCTGTGTTCCACAACCCATAAATTAAAGGGGGTTTTCTCCCATAGTTACCTATGGTATGATTGAGAAACTTTTGGTTCCTTGATCAAAACCCATAGTTGAGTCATACGGAAAAATCACACCATTAAGCGACTAGCCTAATTCTCTTTTAAACCTTTAGATCATTTCATAATGTATTTAAGTGACATCTCGGGTCTTTGATGAGGATTCTTTGTTCCAAGTCATTCTCTCTTGCTTGACGTTACTCCATTGAATTAACATTGGATTGTGAAATAGTTATCATATTCTCATTTCTCACTCACTCATATTGCTTAGATCTACTGTCTTCCTAGCCCTCCAACCACCTAGATGCTTCCTTAATATGGTTTTCATATTATTTGGCTTTTTTTCTCTCTTATTTGATCGGTTGGTTTCTCTAAGGGTCTTCAACTTTGTGCCATCTCCACATCTTGGTCTTGTAACATCACCCCCTTAAGGGAGGTTCCAACATAGCCTTGGGTGAGGTGGCAGGTGTTGGGGGGGGGGGGCATATTTGATCTTAAGGGAAAAATTGAAACAACCTTTGCCTGGGGAATTAGAATCTCCACGAACAACCAAGTTGAGGCATGTGCTCTTTTCCAGGGTCTTCTCCTAGTAAAGGAATCCAATATAAAATATTTGACCATCATGGGAGATTCAAGCGTCATTATCAAATTGATGGTCGTGAAATCAATCTTATCTAATAACAAGCTTGTTACAATAATTACTCGAATCAATAAGGAGGTCAACAACCTACACAAGGCCTCATACTTCCAGGTCTTAAGAGAATTCAATTCCCTGGTTGACTTTCTAGCTAATGAAATTGCCTCTCTCAATCAAGGGTATTTGCGAAAAAATGGGAAGTGATTTCATTATGCAATCCCTTGAGTCCCAAAGGTTATGAAATGCATCCATGTATCATCCCATTTAATCACCATATGTTTCAATGTCACCCATATTAGACCTCAAGCACGATGATGGGATTCGAAAGGACAAGCCCCCTTCCCATTCACATGCTTGAATTAAACATAGTCATATCTATCCAATTCTTCATTAGGGTTTATTTTTAGTGATGTGGGATAATCAATCAATGAAGGGAAGAATCTCACAGTAGCTTCTGGAGCAATACCATCCATCCTAGACCTTACCTGGTAAGAGTTTCTCTTGGTCTTTGGTTGGTGTATTAGAATTTTGGTTTGAAGGTTCAGCATCAGGGTGTTTTCAGTGGATTGTGATTTGGTTCTTAGCACTTATTTGGGTTATGGTTCTTGGAACCTATCATCATGATCCATTTTTAGCTTAGAGTATGGTCTCTATGTGTCATTTTCTCTTGGAAATCTCTCGGTTCTTGCTTGGTACTTAGCTTTATAGCTCTATGCATTTTACTTGCATTCACCTCATATCACTTGGTGCTCTAGTTTTTAAACTTTTGGGATATGATTAACTGGTTTTATTGGGCTTTGGTTGGTGTATTGGAATTTTGGTTTAAAGGTTCAACATCAGGGTGTTTTCAGTGGATTGTGATTTGGTTCTTAGCACTTGTTTGGGTTATGGTTCTTGGAACCTGTCATAATGATCCATTTTTATCTTAGATTGTGGTCTCTATGTGTCATTTTCTCTTGGAAATCTCTCGGTTCTTTCTTGGTACTCAGCTTTATAGCTCTATGCATTTTATTTGCATTCAACTCATGTCACTTGGTGCTCTAGTTTTTAAACTTTTGGGATATAATTCACTGGTTTTATTGGGCTTTAGATGAATTGGTATTTTAAAAATTGGTTCCATAAATATCAAGACTCCAAGCATCTTTGTAGCATTTTTGTTCGGTTTTTGGAGAAGGGGGTAGTTTTTATGTGTTGTATCATGGGTTATCTCAGGACAGATTGGAACTAGTTTGAATATAACTATGTCATCTTCAGTCACCTTTGTTCTGGGTGTAGCATTGATGAATTATAGGGAATCTCAGGAGATCCAAAGGGTTATCCGAAGAAATCAAGACTATATTTAATGTAATAGAACCATTTTTTCTTGGTTACCTCCAAGATTCATGAAAATGAACATCAATGCACTTCAAAAAATACAGCAATTATGAATTATTTGGTTCAGCAAAAGCATGAAATAGATGTCTTGGGAGTAGAATGTAATATGTTAAGGAACATGGTCATGACCCTTAGTAAAAATTCTCACTCTACAGCCTCAAATCACAAGATGTCAACCAATTATGCTTGAGTAGATCTTAAGGAGGAGGAAACAATTCATCAAATGTTGGAAGACATGGACATTGGCCAACATAACTTTCTTCCTTCTAATATAGGGTAGGATGAAACTAAAAACCACCATGTGTTTCATTAATATATATGTATGTTACCCCCCAAGGGGTGGAAACTTTAGAGGTACCCTCACAGGGGTGTCATGTTGTTGATTACATGAGCTATCTTGCTCATCTTCTCAAAACTTAGATAGTTCTTCTCATTATCTCGATCAGATGTATGATTGTGCTAGCTCAGTTGCGGTATATCTGATCCTCCTCCCTCACTCCTTAGATGAAAAATGCACTATGGATGGTATATTATGGTTTCAATATGATCTATTATGATATTCCATGTATTGGTAGCTTCATTTGGATGTGATGTTATAACTTCTTGGTTAGTCATCAAAGTTTTAAACACTAAAACTAATTCCGATAGCACTTCATAACATCCATAGATTTATTATTTGCCTCGTTGTACATTTATGGACCATTTTTTCCTTTAGAAGTGTTGTCATTTCTCGGGTCAATTTATATTACTAAGTAACTAGCTAAGGTAGCATCTTCCATGTTCCAACCATGCTAGACACTTTCCACTTTCCTTGTTTCACATCATTCCATCCATAAAAATCTATCTTGGTCATGTTAACAGAAAAAGGTATAATAAATAAATCCTAAGTTAATAAAGCCAAAAAAAGGCTAGAGGTGAAGAGCAATAAAGTCAAAAGCCAAAATATAGAGTTTGAGCAATGCCACCTCGTTATGAGGCCAATGCCCCTAGTCCCTAGCTTGTCTATGAATATCTAAATAAAAAGGGACTTGTTCAATAAAATGAACACATAAAGAAAAAGGCAAAAAGGGGTAGTAAGAAACAATGTTGAGTATAGGTAACTCAATGCTAAGAGCTCCCTCTTAAAGGATATTGTATAAAATCCTAGCACGTGAAAGCTAGATGAATAAAATAACAAGACCTATGCATATAAATTGGCTTTGAGTTTCACCACATGATGTATTTTCATTCCCCTTTTCCATAATTATTCATCACATTACCTATCTTTCACCTAGGGACTTAAGAAATACTTATTCTCCTAGGACTTGTCACATGTATAAGGGTTAATGTTGTTCCCCCTTGGTAAAAATTAGGAAAACATTAAAACTAACCCTTATTGTTATGTTGTGATAAGAGAAATCACTAGGTGTGCATCAACCATTATCTTACCAAGAAGCTAGACCCATCACTCCAAGTGGGTACTTTGCATCGACATCCATGTACCAGGGCTCAAGATCCATGACATTGCATTGGGATCCATGATGCTACTTAGGAATCTATGTACTCTTTTTTATCACATCCACATATATTGGGATATATGCACTACAAGGAGAACACCTTCTTGAGAGGTTTTTACAGAACCTCCCCGAAAAATTCTTCCCTCAGCTGTAAATAGCATAGGCGGGCGGTCAGAGGATTTTATGGAGGTTTTTTTTGTGCGTCTTTATGGAACATATGCACTGATGCACATCTAAAAACTATCGCATCGATGCTTAAATGTTAAAACACCTCGTCACTATTCATAGTGGAGGTGGGTCGTGAGAGGTTTTTGCCGAGGTTTTTTTTAATCGGTGCACCTATAAGACATTGACGCACTGGAACTTTCATGAACAATGACACCCCGGTGTGTCCATATTCCTGTAGCACCGCCATTCTTTATAATAAAATTACATGCACCGAATAAATTGCACCAGTGTCGTTGAGCAACACACACCAGTGCGCCTACCTATCTAAAGGCACACCAAGGTAGGGTAAACAAAAAAAATTACCAAACCAATTTTCATTATTACAGTTCATCCTGTGCTTTTAAACTTTCAAGCAAGTATCAGTGCTCACCTTTTTTCCTAAGATGCCCTATTTTCGGTGCTCTACACCGACCTGGATAGATCCATTATTGGATTCCAAACATTTCCAAATTTTGGAAATTACCGCAAATTTTCATTTCCTCTCAACTGTGCAACCATGCCTCCTCGGGACAGAACAAAGTGGGTAAATTATTTATTACCTTCCTATTTGCATTTTCATTCAATCAAAATTACAATTTAGCTTGAAATTGGGCATTTTTTTCAATTTTGTTTTAAATTTCGCGTTGTGTGCGTAAACGGTTCATCTCACCTCTAAGAGGTGTGTATTGTGTTAAATATACAGTGAGAACTGTCGTCGATGCGTTGATATACGGTCACACTGGTGTAGTTCAAGCTAGCACACCGTGAAAATTTACCAAAAAACAAAGCGGTGCATCCTTCGAAATGCCCTGACACCGACGCAAACTAGGCTTATAATTGCATCAGTGCATTACACTTCATTTACAACATTGTTATTTCAATGAGATATAATATTTAACCTAGCAATGCACAAAGTTTAATCAATCGCCCTGGGGAATACCCCAAACATAATGCCACAATGAGCACCTCCATTGATGCATCTATATATGTTTGCATCATCGTCGTTCAAGCTAGTGCACCATGATAAATTACCAAAAAAAAAAAGCAGTGCATCCTTTGCAATGCCCTGACATCAACGTAAAACATGATTACAACTACACCAGTGTGTTACACTTCATTAACCGCACTGTTATCTCAACGATTTATAAAATTTAACCTAGCAATGCACCAAGTTTAAGCAATCGCCCCGGGGTGTACCCGAAACATAAGACCCCAAAGAGTCAATGTTTAAACGCACCACCATATTTTATAATAAAATTGTATCCACTCGATAAATCGCACCAGTGTCGTTGCATATTATGCCCCGGTGCGCCTAAATGTCCCAAAGTGTACCAAGGTAGGGTAAATTTTAAAAAAGTCACCAAACCAGTTTTCATTGTTACAATGCATCCTGTGCTTCCATACTCTCAAGAAAGAACCGATGCTCACCTTTCTTCCTAAGATGCCATGTTTCTGGTGTTCTACACCCACTTAAATATCTCCATTAGTGGATTCCACACATTTCCAAATTTTGGAAATTACCCAAAAAAATTATTTCATCGCAACAATGCAACCATGCCTCTTCAGGATAGAAGAGACCGGGTAAATTATTTATTACCTTCCTATTTTCATTTTCATCCATTAAAAATTACAATTTAGTTTGAAATTTGCGAATTTTTTTAATTTTGTGCGGTGCACCTAAGCGGTTCGACTCGCCCTGACGTGGTGTGTACTATGTTAAATACATAGTGAGCACCGTCATCGATGCGTTGAATACATGTACACACCGGTGTGGTTCCCTCAAGCGCATCGCAATGAATTATTAGAAACAAAGTGGTGCGTCCTTCAGAACACCTCGAAACCGATGCACAATGGGATTCTAACCTCATCGACACATTTCACTTCACTAACTGCACCGCTAGCTCAATGATATATAAAATTTAACCTAGTTATGCATTAATTCTATCAAACAGCACCGGGGTGTACCAAAAAAATAACGCCATGACGTGTCAATGTTCAAACACACTGCCATATTTTATAAAAGGCATACATGCATCGAATAAATCACTCCAGTGTTGTTTAACATTACGCACCACTATACTTCACTCAACTAACGACATTGCTAACATAATGATTTATAAAATTTAACGTAACGGTGTAACCATTGTAATCCAACGCACCAGTAATGTATACAGAAATGCATCGGGACATGTATTGCCCAATTTTTCATAGCGGGGCATCTCATTAGACGCCTCATTCCCAGTGCTCTATCCTTTACAACATGGTGAGTCCTTCAGAACTCCTCAAAACTAATGCACAATGGGCTTCTACCCATACCTCTACATTTCACTTCATTAACTGCATCGCTAGCTCAATGTTGTATGTAAATTTAACCTAGCGGTGCACAAATTTTACCCAACTGCACCGATGCGAACAAGACACATAATGCCCCTGCACGTCAATGTTCAAATGTGCCACCATACTTTATAATAATCATACATGCATCGAATAAATCACATTGGTATCATTTAACATTACCCATCGATACACTTCACTTAACTAAGGGCACCGCTAACATAATGATTTATAAAATTTAACATAGTTGTGCAACCATTGTAATCTCATGCGCCAACACTATATACAAAAACTCATCGGGACATATATTGCCTAAATTTTCATACCACGACATCTCATTGGACACCTCGCTCCTGGTTCTTTATCCTTTACAATGCACTGATGTACAAAACGTCGGTGCTCCACTACCACAATAGTGTTGGTGCATTAATAGTAACATGTCGCACCGCTTCAACTGTGATATCAAAGTTTAGCTTAGTGATGGCCATCAGTCCACCAAATGCACCAGTGTCGAAAGACAGCGTCACCAGTAGACAGCATGTTGGTGCTCCGGTAGACATGATGCATCGGTGCATTCGGTTTTACAAAGGGCACTGTGGATTTGTGCATTATAAATTTTAGCATTGTTGTGTGTCTTTGTTAACGAGATGAACTAGTACTGATAAAAGCACTTCGTTGGTGAAGATAGTCCTATGGGATGCACATCTTAGCGGTGCTATTGTTTTCCTATAACGCATCGATTGTGGGGCGTATGAATTGTTGGGGATGGATCGATTTATTTTAAAGATTTCTTTGCCAAAAAAAAAAATGGATTTTTTTAAATACACGTCATTTATATATGTATATGTTTTATAATTTAAATTTATTTTATCTTTATATATGTTCCTAACAATATTTGTATGTGAATATTTATATTTGCGTACTCATGATGTTTTGATGGATATTGGTCTCCTGAAGTTTTATCAGGAGGGAATATCCCTTAGGGGGAACCCTGCATTGTTACAACAGTTGATCTGTCGATGGGATCATGGGATACAGGGGTTTAAGGTCGGTCTCGATATGTGGCATCATCCCACTGAAGAGGATGTGTATTTTATCACTGCGTTATCTAGGAGGGGGGCGTATTTTCTTCATTTCCCTGCGCTACCGCCCGGTGCTGTAGGAGAGACCCAACTGGCATATGTGCAAAGATATGTCAGTCTAGATATTACTTTGGCTTTAGATTTCCAGGTTAAAGGTGGTCAGCTACAGATGGGTTCATTTGAAAGAGAGGATGTTAGGTGCATGTGTTATATGCTCTTGTCACTATCACAATATAGCTCTGATGGGAAACACATTAATTTCCCTATGTTGTATTACGTAGATAGTTTATTGTGGGAGCCCCGATTGATTAGGTGGGTGGATGTTTTTTTGAGACAGTTTTGTCGTGCAATAGATCATTATCACTCGCTTTTTTCTAGGATGAGATTCTTCCCATTTGTGTCTGAGTTGTATACATTATTTTTTTGAGAGGGTTCATGCCACTCAGTCAGTAGTACCCCACTTTCCTGCTAGACCTATGTTTGATGCACGTATGTGCATGTGGGGGCAGTTGATGCCCATGAGGGGATAGTCCTAGTATCTCATTACTCTGATGGGAAGGTCGTTTATTGATTTATTGTCTAGCGACGACGATAATGTCCTCAATATTGTAGAGTACTCATATGCAAGAATAGATTAGAGAGGATGTCCAAACATCCTATTTACAACAGAGGAGCCAGTAGATGAGAGAGGTAATATTATCGTTATCTTTTGATCAATCTATTCGCATATTTTTATGTCTTATTTAATGCACATGTAATTTATTGTAACATTTTGTTTCAATTATATTATAATTATTATCTATTGTTTTGCATATATTGGCACATATGTTGGGGATGTGTCTCCCCAGCATGAGGATGAGGTGATGGAGGAGGTAGAGGAGCAGCATCCAAAAGTACAAAGACCCCAAATGCCATGCAGGCCAGATTCGAGAGTCCAACTAGAGGTGGCAGATGAGCTATGTCGTGTCATGACTAGTCACGAGGTGGTACTTGTACCCCCTAGAGACATATTATGGGGAGAGGCGCTCTCTACAACATGGAGGTGTTTGACTCATGACGCGACGATGTTGATGCGTCATATTTTTGGTGTGGTCAACCTCATCGATACATTCAGGGTTGGTGCTCTTGATCGCACTACATCTAGCTCATCATCAGAGCCATACACATCCTCTACTCCACCACACTATCCTCCTCGTCCTCCTGATTCTCCTTCACATGAGTTGGTTGCAGCATCTATCGATCGTCCATCCATGTTCGATCCTCCTCCTCCTCATATTTCCCCTTCACATGTGTCTGAACCTGTATCCACATCCAATCCTCCTCTTCCTTTGTTTGTGTCACCATCTATCAATCATTGTCATTTTCCCAGTCCACATGTGTCATCATCCACCAATCCACCTCTTCCTCCTCTTCATCCACATGTGTCACAAGCTTCTAATTCTTTGGACACGATGATCACTTCGGGTACCGTTGATACACATATTCCCAATATTGATATAGAGACACTTGATAATGCACTTATACTGGAATTTGCTTCTGAGATAGTTGTTCTTGATATAGGTTCTACCTCTGGTAGCAGAGACACTGATGCACTTGGCTCTAGTGGTGGACCTAGCTAGTAGTGGTAATGATTGACATTTATACTGATTGTTTTATATTTGACTAGAGATTTATATATGACATGTTTATTGCAGATTTTGTTGACATGTATATTCATATGTATATCGTTCATGTATATTATGTTTTTCATATAATGTTGTGGTTGTTGTTGTTGTTTGATTTATAAAATGCATTATGAGTATGCTAAAGACAAACATTGTTAATGATTTCTTTTCTTTTAAGTGAAATTTGATATGTATCACTCATTTAAATTTATAGTTGCCATATAATGTTTAACTTTACTTCTATGAAAGCGTTCAATTTGGATCATGATTGCAAAAATTTATAACCATTAATGCCATATAATGTTTAACTGTTGTTCAAGGTGAATTGTTTGTTGTTAGACAAGATACAATATGTTGATTAAATGTGTTTAGAAACAAAAATACTTAAATATGATGAGCGAAATTATTCTGATTTGAATATTTATGTGTTTTTCATATATTATAATAACAACATTATAACATAATTATTCCCTAATAATAATGTTATTTTTTTAGTTTTTATTATTCAAAGATTACAAGAATAAGTTATAATATAATTGCTTATTAAAATAACAATGATTATATTTTGGCGGTAAGTTTTCGGTCTGCGGTCAGGGACTACGGTTAGGGTAGGTAGGGCGGTCTGTTTGCAGGAGTTTATGCGGCCGATTTTCCCAGCAAGCACAGAGTGTTCATGTTAAAATGTTCATAACTTCACTTCCCGGACTCCGTTTCGACTGATTTTTTTTTTAAATTGGGTGAAATTGTGAGAAGAAATTAGATCTGTAATTAATTTGGGCAAATTCGGCCTCCAAATGCTACAGAAATAAAAACAAATCGCGCCGTCGTCCGCAGAAAAACCCTGAAAATTTGCAGATTTTAAAACCTCAATATCTTGACCTTTCGGACTCCGTTTTGGATGATTTTTTTTTTTAACTTGGGTGTTTTTCTGAGAGGAACTCAGATCTACAACCCTTTTCTGCAAATTTTGCACAGAAATATACTGAAAATTTCTGGAATGTCGCGGCCCCCTTTTTTCTTCTCCGAAAAAAAAAATCTGCAAAAATAAAAATATTTGCCCACAACTCCGGCCAAGGAAAGTGCTTTGATACCAATTGTTAAGAACCAAATACCTGAATAAAAAATCACCACAATAGATATACAAGAACAATATGCAAAATCTCCTTTATTACCATCAAAACCCTTGAGGTAAGGCAACACCATACAATGGATTCTATTATGGAAGGGATCCTCTCATGTTCACTTGCCTCTTCGAGGGGGCATCCTCCTATTGAGCTATTGCTCCAAATACAATACTTCTCTTCATGTCTCATTACATTGCTTGAACCCCTTTATATAGTGTTATCTTCTCCTAAGAACATTCTAGAGGAGGAATCTTCTAGAAGTAGAACCTTCTAAGAAGCCCTCTTACATTAATTATATCTAATTACCCATTTATTATATCTAACTACCATAGTGGGCCTTATTTAATAATATAGTGGACCTAGTCC
>ML782299.1:30645-46258 GCA_009831015.1 Picea engelmannii
TACATCATCCTTCTTCTCTTGTCCATTCAATACTTTAGAACTAGGGAAAGAGTAGTATTCTGTCACTGTTTGTTCCAGATCCAGGTGGATCTGGGGAGATCGGTTTGTGTCCGCACTTACGGATTTATCCTAAAACACCAGGGCTTTAAAAGTAGTGGTGAATTGTTAACACTCCAAGTTTTGCCAAGAACCCATTTTGCATGATCTGGTTGAAGAAAGTTAAAAGCAAACCAGTTCTTGTTTAGTTCGATGATCTATGGAACATAACCAAGATTCTCCTTCCATGCAAAATGTGCCCAATCGATCATAGTTTTGAGAGAAAAATTTCTTCCACTTGCTCTTCCTACAAGAGTTTGATTTGTCGTTTGTATAACTTGACTCAGACCCACATCCTCCTCGAGAACCAGGCTCCCTAGGTTTCCTTTAGTTTTTAATCTTTTTCTCTTTTGTTTCTATCCTTCACTTGTCCTTCTCCTTTGATCGCAAAAACCTTTGACATAAGCTGTAGTCCTCTGTGTAGTCTGAGCAATTCCTCCTTTATCCTTAGACTGGTCAAAACCCCGATGTTCTTCTACGTCTAAGAAAGAGAAAATAAAGCCTTTTGTGGTTGTAAACTTTGCTAATTCCTCCTATGCGGTTGGGAGTCGTGAACTGAAACCCTCCACACTGCGTTGATCTAATTCTACCTCTGAGAAAAACTTTGATCCACAACACTTTGCTTCGCTTCTAGGGCCCTCCTAACTGGAATAGGGTGATGAAAGGATAAAATCGCCTTCTTACTGGGAAATCCAATCGAAATCAAGATCCTCTTGAGGGCTAAGGGAGGGTGGTAAACCTCCTTCTGTGAGCAATGACTTAGATGGAAAAATCTCCGAAAAAGCCCCAAAACAACCTTCAACAACCTCTTCACCCAGAGAAGACTGAAAGAGTGTATGCGAAAGTGACTTACCAGGTAGTGGGGGAACTTCCTTGACAAAAACCAGGAGCTGTTGTGCCAGTTTGCCTGTTTCCCCCTTCTCATCCACTCGATCCCCAAAACTTCTACCTGTCTCCAACCACAACTCCTCCCAGTCCAGTTGGTCACCTGAGGTGGCCACGTGTTCTGACTTTGTAAGGTAGCTAGATAGGTAGTGGGGGGGGGGCAGAGGGCCCATAATGATAATAGTGGAGGTCATTCAATGTAAGGTGGACTAGGTCCACTATATTATTAAATAAGGCCCACTATGGTAGTTAGATATAATAAATGGGTAATTAGATATAATTAATGTAAGAGGGCTTCTTAGAAGGTTCTACTTCTAGAAGATTCCTCCTCTAGAATGTTCTTAGGAGAAGATAACACTATATAAAGGGGTTCAAGCAATGTAATGAGACATGAAGAGAAGTATTGTATTTGGAGCAATAGCTCAATAGGAGGATGCCCCCTCGAAGAGGCAAGTGAACATGAGAGGATCCCTTCCATAATAGAATCCATTGTATGGTGTTGCCTTACCTCAAGGGTTTTGATGGTAATAAAGGAGATTTTGCATATTGTTCTTGTATATCTATTGTGGTGATTTTTTATTCAGGTATTTGGTTCTTAACAATTGGTATCAAAGCACTTTCCTTGGCCGGAGTTGTGGGCAAATATTTTTATTTTTGCAGATTTTTTTTTTCGGAGAAGAAAAAAGGGGGCCGCGACATTCCAGAAATTTTCAGTATATTTCTGTGCAAAATTTGCAGAAAAGGGTTGTAGATCTGAGTTCCTCTCAGAAAAACACCCAAGTTAAAAAAAAAAATCATCCAAAACGGAGTCCGAAAGGTCAAGATATTGAGGTTTTAAAATCTGCAAATTTTCAGGGTTTTTCTGCGGACGACGGCGCGATTTGTTTTTATTTCTGTAGCATTTGGAGGCCGAATTTGCCCAAATTAATTACAGATCTAATTTCTTCTCACAATTTCACCCAATTTAAAAAAAAAATCAGTCGAAACGGAGTCCGGGAAGTGAAGTTATGAACATTTTAACATGAACACTCTGTGCTTGCTGGGAAAATCGGCCGCATAAACTCCTGCAAACAGACCGCCCTACCTACCCTAACCGTAGTCCCTGACCGCAGACCGAAAACTTACCGCCAAAATATAATCATTGTTATTTTAATAAGCAATTATATTATAACTTATTCTTGTAATCTTTGAATAATAAAAACTAAAAAAATAACATTATTATTAGGGAATAATTATGTTATAATGTTGTTATTATAATATATGAAAAACACATAAATATTCAAATCAGAATAATTTCGCTCATCATATTTAAGTATTTTTGTTTCTAAACACATTTAATCAACATATTGTATCTTGTCTAACAACAAACAATTCACCTTGAACAACAGTTAAACATTATATGGCATTAATGGTTATAAATTTTTGCAATCATGATCCAAATTGAACGCTTTCATAGAAGTAAAGTTAAACATTATATGGCAACTATAAATTTAAATGAGTGATACATATCAAATTTCACTTAAAAGAAAAGAAATCATTAACAATGTTTGTCTTTAGCATACTCATAATGCATTTTATAAATCAAACAACAACAACAACCACAACATTATATGAAAAACATAATATACATGAACGATATACATATGAATATACATGTCAACAAAATCTGCAATAAACATGTCATATATAAATCTCTAGTCAAATATAAAACAATCAGTATAAATGTCAATCATTACCACTACTAGCTAGGTCCACCACTAGAGCTAGGTGCATCAGTGTCTCTGCTACCAGAGGTAGAGCCTCTATCAAGAACAACTATCTCAAAAGAAAATGCCAGCATAAGTGCATTATCAAGTGTCTCTATATCAATATTGGGAATATGTGTATCAATAGTACCCGAAGTGATCATCATGTCCAAAGCATTAGAAGCTTGTGACACATGTGGAGGAAGAGAAGGAAGAGGTGGATTGGTGGATGATGACACATGTGGACTAGGAAAATGACAATGATTGATAGATGGTGACACAAACAAAGGAAGAGGAGGATCGGACGTGGATACAGGTTCAGACACATGTGGAGGGGAAACATGAGGAGGAGGAGGATCGAACATGGATGGACGATCGATAGATGCTGCAACCAACTCAAGTGAAGGAGAATTAGGAGGACGAGGAGGATAGTGTGGTGGAGTAGAGGATGTGTATGGCTCTGATGATGAGATAGATGTAGTGTGATCACGAGCACCAACCCTGAATGTATCGATGAGGTTGACCACACCAAAAATATGATGCATCAACATCATCATGTCATGAGGAAAACACCTCCATGTTGTAGAGAGCGCCTCTCCCCATAATATGTCTATAGGGGGTACAAGTACCACCCCGTGACTAGTCATGACACGACATAGCTCATCCGCCACCTCTAGTTGGAATCTCGAATCTGGTCTGCATGGAATTTGGGGTCTCTGTACTATTGGATGCTGCTCCTCTACCTCCTCCATCACCTCATCCTCATGTTGGGGAGACACATCCCCAACATATGTGCCAATATATGCAAAACAATAGATAATAATTATAAGATAATTGAAACAAAATGTTATAATAAATTACATGTGCATTAAATAAGACATAAAAATATGTGAATAGATTGATCAAAAGATAACGATAATATTACCTCTCTCATCTACTGGCTCCTCTGTTGTAAATAGGATGTTTGGACATCCTCTCCAATCTATTCCCACATACGAGTACTCTACAATATCGAGGAAATTATCGTCCTCGCTATACAATAAATCAATAAACGACCTTCCCATCAGAGTAATGAGATAATAGGACTATCCCCTCATGGGCATCAACTGCCCCCACATGCACATATGTGCATCAAACATAGGTCTAGCAGGAAACCGAGGTACTATTGACTGAGTGGCATGAACCCTCTCAAAAAAATAATGTATACAACTCAGACACAAATGGGAAGAATCTCATCCTAGAAAAAAAAGAGTGACAATGATCTATTGCACGACAAAACTGTCTCAAAAAAACATCCGCCCACCTAATCAATCGGGGCTCCCGCAATAAACTATCTACGTAATACAACATAGGTAAAGTAATGTGTTTCCCATCAGAGCTATATTGTGACAGTGACGAGAGCATATAACACATGCACCTAACGTCCTCTCTTTCAAATGAACCCATCTGTAGCTGACCACCTTTATCCTAAAAATCTAAAGCCAAAGTAATATCTAGACTGACATATCTTTGCACATATGCGAGTTGGGTCTCTCCTACAGCACCGGGCGGTAGCCCAGGTGAATGAATAAAATACACCCCCTCCTAGATAACCCAATGATAAAATACACATCCTCTTCAGTGGGATGATACCACATATCCAAATCGACCTTGAACCCCTGTATCCCATGATCCCATCGACGGATCAACTGTTGTAACAATGCAGAGTTCCCCCTAAGGGATATTCCCTCCTGATAAAACTTCAGGAGACCAATATCCATCAAAACATCATGAGTACGCAAATATAAATATTGTTAGGAGCATATATAAAGATAAAATAAATTGAAATTATAAAACATATACATATATAAATGACGTGTATTTAAAAAAATCCATTTTTTTTTTTTGCAAAGAAATCTTTAAAATAAATCGATGCGCCCCCAACAATTCATATGCCCCACAATCGATGCATTATAGGAAAACAATAACATCGCTAAGATGTGCATCTCATAAGACTATCTGCACCAACAAAGTGATTTTATCAGTACCGGTTCATCTCGTTAACAAAGACACACACCAATGCTAAAATTTATAATGCACAAATCCATGGTGCCCTTTGTAAAATCGAATGCACCGATGCATCATGTCTACCGGAGCACCGACATGCTGTCTACTGGTGACGTTGTCTTTACGACACTGGTGTGTTTGGTGGACTGATGGCCATCGCTAAGCTAAACTTCGATATCACAGTTGAAGCGGTGCGACATGTTACTATTAACGCACCAACACTACTGTGATAGTGGAGCACCGACGTTTTGTACATCAGTGCATTGTAAAGGATAAAGAAACATGAATGAGGTGTCTAATGAGATGTCACGCTATGAAAATTCAGGCAATATATGTCCCAATGCATTTTTTCATATAGTGTCGGTGCATGAGATTACAATGGTTGCACAACTATGTTAAATTTTATAAATCATTATGTTAGCGGTGCCCTTAGTTAAGTGAAGTTTATCGATGGGTAATGTTAAATGATACTAGTGTGATTTATTTGATGTGTGTATGATTTTTATAAAGTATGGTGGCGCGTTTGAACATTGATGTGCGGGGGCATTATGTGTCTTGTTTGCATCGATGCAGTTGGGTAAAATTTGTGCACCGCTAGGTTAAATTTACATACAACATTGAGCTAGCGATGCAGTTAATGAGGTGAAATATAACGGTATGGGTAGAAGCCCATTGTGCATTAGTTTTGAGGAGTTCCGAAGGACTAACCATTTGTAAAGGATAGAGCACTGGGAATGAGGCATCTAATGAGATGCCTCACTATGAAAAATTGGGCAATATATGTCCTGATGCGTTTCTGTATACATTACTGGTGCGTTGGATTACAATGGTTACACTGTTGCGTTAAATTTTATAAATCGTTATGTTTGAAATGTTGTTAGTTGAGTGAAGTATAGCGGTGCGTAATGTTAAACAACACTGGAGCGATTTATTCGATGCATGTATGCCTTTTATAAAATATGACAGTGTGTTTGAACATTGACGCGTCGTGGTGTTATTTTTCTGATACGCCCCAGTGCTGTTTGATAGAATTAGTGCATAACTATGTTAAATTTTATATATCATTGAGCTAGCGGTGCAGTTAGTGAAGTGAAATGTGTCGGTGCGAGTAGAAGCCCATTGTGCACCGGTTTCGGGGTGTTCTAAAGGACGCACCACTTTGTTTCTAATAATTCATTGCAATGCGCTTGAGGGAACCACACCAGTGTGTACATGTATTCAACACATCGACGATGGTGCTCACTATGTATTTAACATAGTACGCACCACGTCGGGGCGAGCCGAACCGCTCAGGTGCACCGCACAAAATTGAAAAAATTCGCAAATTTCAAACTAAATTGTAATTTTGAATGGATGAAAATGAAAATAGGAAGGTAATAAATAATTTACCTGGTCTCTTTTGTCCTGAAGAGGCATGGTTGCATCATTGCGATGAAATAATTTTTTTGGGTAATTTCCAAAATTTGGAAATGTGTGGAATCCACCAATGGAGATATTTAAGTGGGTGTAGAGCACCAGAAACATGTCATCTTAGGAAGAAAGGTGAGCATCGGTTCTTTCTTGAGAGTATGGAAGCACGGGATGCATTGTAACAATGAAAACCGGTTTGGTGACTTTTTAAAAATTTACCCTACCTCGGTACACTTTGGGACATTTAGGCGCACCGGGGCATAATATGCAATGACACTGGTGTGATTTATTGAGTGGATACAATTTTATTATAAAATATGGTGGTGCGTTTAAACATTGACTCTCTGGGGTCTTATGTTTCGGGTACACCCCGGGGCGATTGCTTAAACTTGGTGCATTTCTAGGTTAAATTTTATAAATCGTTGAGATAACGGTGCGATTAATGAAGTGTAACACATTGGTGCAGTTATAATCACGTTTTACGTTGATGTCAGGGCATTGCGAAGGATGCACCGCTTTTTTTTTGTTGGTAATTTATCATGGTGCACTAGCTTGAACGACGGCGATGCAAACATATACAGATGCATCAATGGAGGTGCTCACCGTGGCATTATGTTTGGGGTATTTCCCAGGGCGATTGATTAAACTTGGTGCACTGCTAGGTTAAATATTATATCTCGTTGAAATAACAATGTTGTAAATGCAGTGTAATGCACTGATGCAATTATAAGCCCAGTTTGCACCGGTGTCAGGGCATTTCGAAGGATGCACCGCTTTGTTTTTTGGTAAATTTTCACGGTGTGCTAGCTTGAACGACACTAGTGTGACTGTATATTGACGCACCGACGACAGTTCTCACTATATATTTAACACAATACACACCTCTTCGAGGTGAGATGAACCGTTCAGGCGCACAACGCGAAATTTAAAACAAAATTGAAAAAAATGCTCAATTTCAAGCTAAATTGTAATTTTGATTGAATGAAAATGAAAATAGGAAGGTAATAAATAATTCGCCCGCTTTGTTCTGTCCCGAGGAGGCATGGTTGCACCATTGAGAGGAAATGAAAATTTGCGGTAATTTCCAAAATTTGGAAATGTTTGGAATCCAACAATGGATCTATCCAGGTCGGTGTAGAGCACCGAAAATAGGGCATCTTAGGAAAAAAGGTGAGCATTGATACTTGCTTGAAAGTTTGAAAGCACAGGATGCACTGTAATAACGAAAATTGGTTTGGTAATTTTTTTTGTTTACCCTACCTCAGTGTGCCTTTAGATAGGTAGGCGCACTAGTGTGTGTTGCTCAACGACATTGGTGCAATTTATTCGGTGCATGTAATTTTATTATAAAGAATGGCGGTGCTACAGGAATATGGACACACCGGGGCGTCATTGTTCATGAAAGTTCCAGTGCGTCAATATCTTATAGGCGCATCGATTAAAAAAAACCTCCGCAAAAACCTCTCACGACCCACCTCCACTATGAATAGTGACAATGTGTTTTAACATTTAAGCATCGGTGAGATAGTTTTTAGATGTGCATCAGTGCATATGTTCCATAAAGACACACAAAAGAAACCTCCACAAAAGCCTCTGACCACGCGCCTATGCTATTTACAGTTGAGGGAAGAATTTTTCAGGGAGGTTCTGTAAAAACCTCTGTAAGAAGGTGTTCTCCTTGTAGTGCATATATCCCAATATATGTAGATGTGATAAAAAAAAGAGTACACAGATTCCTAGGTAGCATCATGGATCCCAATGCAATGTCATGGATCTTGAGGCCTGGTACATGGATCTCGATGCAAGGTACCCACTTGGAGTGATGGGTCTAGCTTCTTGGTAAGATAATGGTTGATGCACACCTAGTGATTTCTCTTATCACAACATAACAATAAGGGTTAGTTTTAATATTTTCCTAATTTTTACCAAGGGGGAACAACATTAACCCTTATACATGTGACAAGTCCTAAGAGAATAAGTATTTCCTAAGTCCCTAGGTGAAAGATAGGTAATGTGATGAATAATTATGGAAAAGGGGAATGAAAATACATCATGTGGTGAAACTCAAAGCCATTTCATATGCATAGGTCTTGTTATTTTAGTCATCTAGCTTTCATGTTCTAGGATTTTATACAATATCCTTTAATAGGGAGCTCTTAGCATTGAGTTACCTATACTCAACATTGTTTCTTACTACCCCTTTTTGCTTTTTTCTTTATGTGTTCATTTTATTGAACAAGTCCCTTTTTATTTAGATATTCATAGACAAGCTAGGGACTAGGGGCATTGCTCAAGCTCTATATTTTGGCTTTTGACTTTATTGCTCTTCACCTCTAGCCTTTTTTTGGCTTTTGACTTTATTGCTCTTCACCTCTAGCCTTTTTTTGGCTTTATTAACTTAGGCTTTATTTATTATACCTTTTTCTGTTAACATGACCAAGATAGATTTTTATGGATGGAATGATGTGAAACAAGGAAAGTGGAAAGTGTCTAGCATGGTTGGAACATGGAAGATGCTACCTTAGCTAGTTACCTAGTAATATAAATTGACTTGAGAAATGACAACACTTCTAAAGGAAAAATATGGTCCACAAATGTACAATGAGGCAAATAATAAATCTATGGATGTTATGAAGTGCTATCAGAATTAATTTTAGTGTTTAAAACTTTGATGACTAACCAAGAAGTTATAACATCACATCCAAATGAAGCTACCAATACATGGAATATCATAATAGATCATATTGAAACCATAATATACCATCCATAGTGCATTTTTCATCTAAGGAGTGAGGGAGGAGGATCAGATATACCGCAACTGAGCTAGCACAATCATACATCTGATCGAGATAATGAGAAGAACTATCTAAGTTTTGAGAAGATGAGCAAGATAGCTCATGTAATCAACAACATGACACCCCTGTGAGGGTACCTCTAAAGTTTCCACCCCTTGGGGGGTAACATACATATATATTAATGAAACACATGGTGGTTTTTAGTTTCATCCTACCCTATATTAGAAGGAAGAAAGTTATGTTGGCCAATGTCCATGTCTTCCAACATTTGATGAATTGTTTCCTCCTCCTTAAGATCTACTCAAGCATAATTGGTTGACATCTTGTGATTTGAGGCTGTAGAGTGAGAATTTTTACTAAGGGTCATGACCATGTTCCTTAACATATTACATTCTACTCCCAAGACATCTATTTCATGCTTTTGCTGAACCAAATAATTCATAATTGCTGTATTTTTTGAAGTGCATTGATGTTCATTTTCATGAATCTTGGAGGTAACCAAGAAAAAATGGTTCTATTACATTAAATATAGTCTTGATTTCTTCGGATAACCCTTTGGATCTCCTGAGATTCCCTATAATTCATCAATGCTACACCCAGAACAAAGGTGACTGAAGATGACATAGTTATATTCAAACTAGTTCCAATCTGTCCTGAGATAACCCATGATACAACACATAAAAACTACCCCCTTCTCCAAAAACCGAACAAAAATGCTACAAAGATGCTTGGAGTCTTGATATTTATGGAACCAATTTTTAAAATACCAATTCATCTAAAGCCCAATAAAACCAGTGAATTATATCCCAAAAGTTTAAAAACTAGAGCACCAAGTGACATGAGTTGAATGCAAATAAAATGCATAGAGCTATAAAGCTGAGTACCAAGAAAGAACCGAGAGATTTCCAAGAGAAAATGACACATAGAGACCACAATCTAAGATAAAAATGGATCATTATGACAGGTTCCAAGAACCATAACCCAAACAAGTGCTAAGAACCAAATCACAATCCACTGAAAACACCCTGATGTTGAACCTTTAAACCAAAATTCCAATACACCAACCAAAGCCCAATAAAACCAGTTAATCATATCCCAAAAGTTTAAAAACTAGAGCACCAAGTGATATGAGGTGAATGCAAGTAAAATGCATAGAGCTATAAAGCTAAGTACCAAGCAAGAACCGAGAGATTTCCAAGAGAAAATGACACATAGAGACCATACTCTAAGCTAAAAATGGATCATGATGATAGGTTCCAAGAACCATAACCCAAATAAGTGCTAAGAACCAAATCACAATCCACTGAAAACACCCTGATGCTGAACCTTCAAACCAAAATTCTAATACACCAACCAAAGACCAAGAGAAACTCTTACCAGGTAAGGTCTAGGATGGATGGTATTGCTCCAGAAGCTACTGTGAGATTCTTCCCTTCATTGATTGATTATCCCACATCACTAAAAATAAACCCTAATGAAGAATTGGATAGATATGACTATGTTTAATTCAAGCATGTGAATGGGAAGGGGGCTTGTCCTTTCGAATCCCATCATCGTGCTTGAGGTCTAATATGGGTGACATTGAAACATATGGTGATTAAATGGGATGATACATGGATGCATTTCATAACCTTTGGGACTCAAGGGATTGCATAATGAAATCACTTCCCATTTTTTCGCAAATACCCTTGATTGAGAGAGGCAATTTCATTAGCTAGAAAGTCAACCAGGGAATTGAATTCTCTTAAGACCTGGAAGTATGAGGCCTTGTGTAGGTTGTTGACCTCCTTATTGATTCGAGTAATTATTGTAACAAGCTTGTTATTAGATAAGATTGATTTCACGACCATCAATTTGATAATGACGCTTGAATCTCCCATGATGGTCAAATATTTTATATTGGATTCCTTTACTAGGAGAAGACCCTGGAAAAGAGCACATGCCTCAACTTGGTTGTTCGTGGAGATTCTAATTCCCCAGGCAAAGGTTGTTTCAATTTTTCCCTTAAGATCAAATATGCCCCCCCCCCCCAACACCTGCCACCTCACCCAAGGCTATGTTGGAACCTCCCTTAAGGGGGTGATGTTACAAGACCAAGATGTGGAGATGGCACAAAGTTGAAGACCCTTAGAGAAACCAACCGATCAAATAAGAGAGAAAAAAAGCCAAATAATATGAAAACCATATTAAGGAAGCATCTAGGTGGTTGGAGGGCTAGGAAGACAGTAGATCTAAGCAATATGAGTGAGTGAGAAATGAGAATATGATAACTATTTCACAATCCAATGTTAATTCAATGGAGTAACGTCAAGCAAGAGAGAATGACTTGGAACAAAGAATCCTCATCAAAGACCCGAGATGTCACTTAAATACATTATGAAATGATCTAAAGGTTTAAAAGAGAATTAGGCTAGTCGCTTAATGGTGTGATTTTTCCGTATGACTCAACTATGGGTTTTGATCAAGGAACCAAAAGTTTCTCAATCATACCATAGGTAACTATGGGAGAAAACCCCCTTTAATTTATGGGTTGTGGAACACAGGTGTGGTAAGATACAAAAAATATATGATACAAGGCATGACCAAGAACAAGGAGGGAAAAGGACAATGTCACCAAGTAGACGAACTTGAAAAGCATGCCCAAATGGGATTGGGCCAATTAAAGACAAAAAATGAGGCATTTCCAACTAACGAAGTGTTAGGGTCTTACCATAACCACATAAGTAGATAGATAGGTTGATATGTATTGATGCCATCTCTAGTAAATAAGGCCCATGTAGTAGTTGAAAGCAATAATCGTAAGAAGGATTACATGAAGGGTTTACCTACTAGAAAGTTCCTTCTTTAGAATGTTTCTAGGAGATAGATAGAACTATATAAAGAAGTAGAAGCAATGTCACAAGATGTCCCCTTGAATAGGCAAGTGAACATTGCTTTCATTAATAAAGGTATAACATTTGAGGTATTTTGGTTCTTCATTTGGCTATTGTGATTGCAATTTGTCATTTATGTAGTAAATATGGGTAAAATCTA
Source organism: Picea engelmannii (assembly GCA_009831015.1). NCBI lineage: Eukaryota > Viridiplantae > Streptophyta > Pinopsida > Pinales > Pinaceae > Picea > Picea engelmannii. The sequence continues at coordinate 42,656 of ML782299.1, forward strand.
TCATTTTTGCTATGCATATTTCAATTTATCAATAAATAACACCACAATTGGTATCAGAGCACATTCCTAAGACCATATTTTACAACAATTTTTTTTAGGCTAGATATGTGTTCCAACATCTATAAAGAACATTGTGATATGCCATTCATTGGAAACATCTATGGCAGTGAGGTTTCACTTGGTTGGACACTTGTGTAACCCTTGTTGGTACTCCTTCGAGTAGTACTGCATTAGATAACGCCTGTATCCACATACCCTAAGGTATATTGGAATTCCCCTAGGTCACCTAAAACCAACTTTAGAAAATTTTATCAACCATCTTGCTGCTTGTAATATCCTCGTTTGACACTCTTTTTTTTTTTGTTTGTTAGTTTGTCTGTGACATGTGGGACTAACCTGTGGCTAAGAAACCATGACTCAGGGGAATCTAAGCCATCAAAATCACCCGGGGATCGCACCCGGCTTGAGCCACACCAACCCTTAACATGGATGGATTTTTTGTCCCCACAGGTTTTGAACCGGTGGCTTTAACATCATAGAGTGCCTTAACACCACACTCCATCACCGACTGTCCTACACCTCAGTGACCTAGTTTGACACTCTTGAATATTGTAATTTTTTTTTTTTTGCAGTTAATAAAAAAATTACCAAGGCTGGTGGAGCAAGAGTGCCTAGAGGGGATATGATATCACAAAAGGGGAAATGTGAGGGGGTTTAAGCGGGGTTCATGCCTAAAAAAATCTACCTTGTGTTACCTTGAACCTTCACACATTTCAAAATCTGAGTTTTCAAAGTTAAAAGAGGTTAAGAGGAGTGGAGGAAACAGATTCCTAAATCTAAGCCATCATTTCCTAAAAATTAGCAAGTTGTCTTCCCTACATTCTTGGAACTACAAAGAGTTAAATTAGGAATCTCTTGCCATCTTTCACTCATGTAACAAGAAGGGAATTTCGAAAGGAAAAAGGGAGCTAATTTTTGGAAGAGGGAAAAAGAGGAAAAATGAGAGTTCTTGCTCAGAGAAGAAGCTTGCCGTAACATGTGATAGAACAACCATGAAATGAAGCCATAAGAAATTTGGGAAAAGCCAAGAACGAAGATAATTTTATTGGAGTTGAAGGACAACAACCTAGACCTTTCCATGCACACACTAAATAACATTGAAGGGAGGATACTTCCGAGGGACAATTGAGCAAAGAAGGAAGACCTCCATGTGTTGTGTGGGAAGGTATTGTGAATGCCATGGGCTACTCTATTCTTTCTCTGTGAAATACGAGACTAGCCTAATTATTATGCATTACTTCTTTGCCCCGATAGTATCATAGCCCAGCTAGGGGGTGGTGACCATCGTGGACTACCTACGGTTGGGTGGAAGTCGCTCATTCCGATAGTTGTCTAGTCTACAAATTTCAAACAAATAAGTTCATCTTGCTATTTAATTGAGCTAGTATGTTGTTTTATATTGTGTTTTCATGTCTTGAATGTTGTAGAATGAATTCTACATCTTTATTGTTTGCTGTAATGAGTAATCCATTCTATGTTACAATATTACAAGAATTAAAATTTGAAATCTACCTCAACTATAGTGTTATATATGTTGTGTGAATGATGATCAAGATATATACACTGCATATAAATCACTTATGGTTGGATTCGATATACTATTATGCATGATCCCTATATCACGATTCTAAATGTACAATTATATATATATATCCATGAAAATATACAAATACAAACAAAGTAATTTCCTTGTAGTGGTTGGGATTTTCATATCATAAGAGAGATGAGGTTAGGATTTGGATATCATAAGAGACACAAAGAAAATAATTTGATTTAAGAAGAGACAATTGGTTAGGATTTTTGAGAAATTTGATCCATTCTATTTTGTAGCAAAGTACAAGTTCACTCCAATCCAATAGGAAGCAAAACAAGGTCGACTCATTCCACTTTGTAAGAGACTCGAGGAATACTAGACCTCACAAATCTAGTGCATCGCATGTAGCAACCACCTTATATTCTGAGAGAATAATTAAATATGTTCATTTTCCATGCTCTTCTTCTGCAAAATAAGTATTTTGGGTAAGGCACAAAATTGGTAGATATAATTATTATAATTCTTCAATGGCTTTCGAATCTCCTCCAAATGACTTTGTGGCCAAGGAAAATCATAAGCCACAACATATTGCTTTGTTTATAGAGCCATATCCTTTGCTTCTTTAAACATCCTTTTCTCTCTTGAGGAAGTCAAATACTCCAGCTCAGTAGTCCTTTGCAATGTTCACCGATTTCCAAAAACCTAAATCACTTCTCCAACTTTGATTTAGGTAACTAGATTATTGGATTTATACATTTTAAAAAATGTTAAATATTGATCTAGACTTCATTCAAATGTTTGTTGAAGGCTGAATTTGTACTGAAGTAAAAGCTAACATGACATGACGTGTTGATTCTTGAGAATTGGTATTTGAGGAATATGAACCAAATACCAAAGATTTCGTCCATAATTGAGCATAGCCATTTAAATTCTATGTAGATAATCACTCTAACTGTTATTTTATCAATTCTAGTGATGGAATCATTACAATATGTATTAGAGCAAGGTTACAACACTCAGGGCATATGGGCTCAAAATATGGATAGAATGATGTCAGAGCTACAAGGCTTGATTTCACTTTTAAAGAAAATCCCCTAGTTTCTACTGCCGACCCATTTTGTATAGATCTTTTAAATTTCTAGGGTGCTTATGGCAGATTTAGGTGCTTATGGTAGATTTGCTTTGGATGGTTGTAAACTATGGGCATATATTTTACATAATACAAAGTTCAGCCATAAACTATGGGCATATGTTTTACAGAATAAGGAAACCGAGGGAGTGAAAATTCGATATCTTTACAAAGTGGACATGGACAAAGCTTTGGTGTCCACTATTTTTGTGAAATATGATTGGGTATAATGATTTTTTTATTTTATTTTATTTTTATTTTAATATTTATGAAGGTTTGAAGACTATTGCATAGATTGGTATCCTGATGCATTCTTAAGGAGAAATCGAATTATTCAAGTAGGCCAACAATATTGGTGCTTATAATAGTTACTTAGACCAGATTAGTGTTGAATTGAACATAACATACATTGGAGCATTTTAGTGTTATGATGGGTGTTGGGACTCAGAAATGTCCTATTTTCATCCACCTTTCCCTTCACTATTCCTTACATTTCATCGCCCTATTAAACCTTCGTCATATCATTTTCATAAATACATTTGGGTTTCACATCATTATTTTCCACTTTATTCATTTTAGTATTAAAAGTGAATTTATGATTAAATATTAGAAAATATACATGTTTTCATATATATCTCAATTATGTGTGAGCTTTGTAATGTGTAGGAATATGTGGATGATTAATTCAAAGATACTTCTCGAATATCTTTTCCATCATTCCAAAGGAGATAATTATTCAAGCCTCTTTTCAAGGAAGAAGATCATGGAGATTTGGTTAGAATATCTTATCTAAGATATATGAGAGATATGTGTGAGGATTTGAAGGGATCATATCTTGTAATAATGGGAAAGTAGTTGAGAGTGGTTGAGAGAATAGTGG
>ML782299.1:46763-90927 GCA_009831015.1 Picea engelmannii
ATTAGGAGAAGGGGATTCTTAGCTTTGTTATTCTTTCATGTTTTGTCATTTGACTATTGTAATATGATTTGAGATTGATATATTGTATGAGCTCATGTATGTCATTGTTGTTAACTCTTCACATGTTCTATTTCCCTTATGCAATTTCATGCTTTCCTAGTTAGCGTTTCAATGCTTTCTTAGATTAGTTTGATTTCAACAACATAGATTAGATTAGATTAGTTCTACTTCAGTCCTGCACAAACAGTGCACGTGCTTCGTCAGTTTACGTACCCCGGGTTGACAATTAAATGGTTGGGCAAGTACTACAACGTTATTATAACGACATATATTTCGCCTAACAATGGGGAATAAGTGGAGTGCAGGCTTGAAACTTAGGACATGTAGAGACTAAAGTTTCTATTATAAATATTAATAGCCTTAGAAGCTTGGGTATAATACTTTTTATCAATGGTGGGCTATTGCTCCTAATCCTTTAGGCAATTACTCTTCAAGGAATCATATATTTATTTGCATCTTAGTTGCTTATTAAGTGTTGGGATCTTATCAAATAAATGAAAGACCTCAAAACTAGTCATGAGGTATCATAGTCTTCATATAAAACCGTTGAATAAAGTACATATTGTGTGCACAAGTTTTCCCAAAACATAGGGAATCTTGCTTAACTTTAATTTGATAGAGATCATGTTTAAAATGTTATCTTTCAGAATGTGATTGCAGTGGCACATGGCACAATATTTATGTGGCAACAAATGTTCCTATTTTATTCCTCATTTTGTCCTTAAACATCATTGTGGCAGTTGAGTCTCACCAAACTTCACAGAGTTTCCAGCTATTTACTATGGTCAACATTAACTAATGCAAGGATGGTAATCACAAATACAAGCATTTTGAATTAAAAGGATGAGGACTCAACTCAAGAGGTTAGATCTTTATCCATAACTTTGTCCCGACCACTTCTCCAAATATACATATGAGGATTAATAAACAATTCCCTAGGTTAAATCCATACATGGTTATAAGGACTAAAATGGAGGAACAAGAAGCTACACAGAAAAAAATTCACGGGGTAGGTAGACCATTAGAGGCTTGTGAGTATGAGTTGTTCGATGGAGTACAATAATTTCATTTCATATAAATAGGATAATTTGCGTATTATTGCAATAGTCATTTTTTTGAAGTATAAATTGTTAGATTCATAATGAAGAAAAAAACATAAACATAATGGAAATAACTCAAGCAATCAACAAATCATGATGAACAGAGATAAATAAATACTGACAAAAAAGGAATACTCTATATTCATCAATGCTTCAAATAATCATGTACATAGATGAACATATATAATACAAGAAGACCATAACTGTCATGTAACTGTATAACAGTTAGGTGAACTAACTTATGATTAGAGTTTTAACATCCCCCCTTAATCATAAGTTCGTTCTTTCCTGAAAAACTACCACTACTTGACAATCAACAATGTGTCAAGCGAATATTCAGAGGGCTGGTTGAAGATGCTCTCTGAACTCTGAAAAAATAGCAGAAGCTGATGTCTTCTACTAAATTGGTGGTTTAAGGGTGACCACAAACTCATTTGGTGGTTTCGAGATGACCACAAATTGAATCTCTAGCAGAAGTTAGTGTCTTCTACTAAATGGCATGGTTTAAGTTGACCATAAACTAACAAGAGCTCAAGGCTCAAAAAACTGAAAATGTAACAAGCAGAACTTCATGTCTTCTGCTCAATTGGTGGTTTTAAGTTGACCACAAACCATATCAACAACAATATGTTCAGGAACAAGACTGCATACCAGGAACTAGGTTGCATACTTGATCATTTGTTCACAGGCTCTAAATCAAACTTGGAACTGACTCAATTAGATTCCCCCCCCTGTTAGGAACAAGTGGTTCCAATTCTCTTGATCGTCATTCGCAAGTATGACCAAGAAGAGATCCAACACATCAAACCATCTTCCGGCGGAGTCTGAAGACTCGATATTCAACTCATAAGACTACATCAATTGGGCCCCAATCATACCCTAAATCATCAAATCTTGAAAAACATTCATGTTCATCAACTATAGAAATATCTCCAATCAAGTACGACTGTACTTGTGTATAAATCTAGCGATAAGATAGCTCCAATAAATTGGCTTCTAGACGCCAACACCAATTCCCTAACCATTCAAAATGAATTTGTTTCCGCTTGCGCTTTTGACACCTTACTGAGGGGTGATTTGTCTTCCCACAAAATCTGCACGGGTGAAGATCAAAACAGTTTGACTTATCATGGCCAAACCGATGACAATGTTTGCACTGTATGGGTTCTTTATCTGACTTATTATCATGATCTGGAATATTTGTAACAACATCTTCATCAACAATATCCTGTACCTATTCCTTACCAATATCCTCAAGCTCTGTTGTCTTATCATCATTCAAAAAACCTCCACTCACAAAGCAAACAGGTTTGCAATAATTAGGAATATGAAAAAGATTGTTAGCATCATTTTCATATCCTAGTCCATATCGATTTCATTTAAAGTGTAATTCTTCCCTTGGTCGAACAATTCTAATTTCTTTGCCACATTCATTCGAAACTTTTTCTGACATAGGGACTTCATCCAACTCATCTTCATCTTTATGACTGTCATCACTAGTCAACTAAATGTCTTCATTATTTTGATCCTTGATATCATTTTGTTTGTTGGAATCACATTGTTGTTGTCGAAGCAAACTTAACTCATTAGATAACATTTTGTTTTGAAGTTTGAACATATCAATCTTCGTGTGCGTTACTTGTAAACAAGTAATCACTGTACTAAGAGTGCACTTGTTCATTTCAATTGTAGATTCCATAGTTGAGTTAATTAATGTGTGAAATATTGTAAATATTTCTTCAATTCTTGTCATTATGCATATCTTAGATGCACACAAAGATCCTAAGATAGACCCCCTTATTCAATTTTGGGTGGGTCAAGGACACAAAGACAAAGATGCAATTTGTTGGACCCCTTATAACACCTTTACAAGTTCAAGGCAAAATAAAAACCCTTATAACTCCAATTACAATAAATGGAGAAAAATCCTCCATACAAAACCTTATAACTCCTTAAATACACATCAAAGTCTTCCTTTAAGTTCTATTGAAAAAAAAAAGTGCACCTTATAACTCCTTGAGTTTCCCTTGAAATAAACTTTGTAACTTAATGAAATCCACTTATCACTGCCAAATAAAAATCTTTTAGAAAATCTGTCATACACTTATTACTCCCAAATAAAAACTCTTAGAAAATATTTCATAAAGTTAACCCTCCATACTTTAATGTTCTTTATGAAACTATAATGTTCTATACCAAAGATGACTAAATTAGTGGAACCATAAATTTATATGCCTCTCAACTATTTCACCATATGATGCCATGGAAATGACATCATATACCCTTTTATATCCTTGAGAGGATTTTTAAATGGATGTTTATAAAATCATGGAGCATGAGCAAGATAAAAATGAAGATCACCTAATTAATTTCCAAGTCGAGGTATTACCAAGTCGAGATTGCAGATCGAGAGTTGGTTATCTTCGCTCATATTGCTCGTTCTTTACATGATGGTCATTATTACCAAGTCCATCCGTCCAAGTCGAAGTTTCTCTTTGTGCCAATGTTCCTTCTTTTATGCAGAAGTTTCTTGCTCAAATGAAGATTTCAGGTCGTAAGGCTACGCGTAAGACTAACACCTTGAAGCTCTTCAATAAAACAGACCAATCAGATTTTCCAGCGAAGTTTTGTGCTATTAAATAAAACAAAGACGAACTAGATTCTTCTTGTTGACAATATGGCAAGATCACTTATGTGCTTCAGATCAACACTCCAAAAGGATAGGAATCCTCATTTTCCCTTCGGCCAACGACCCCTTCAATTGGCCTATTCCTATTCATCGGTTCCAGATAACGATTTCAAGACAAGACAACAAAGGGAGACAGTTAAAAACCCTATCTTCTCCAAAGGATTCCATGGAGTGGTCATATGATATAGACCATGGAAAATCAAGCCTTGGTGCATCTCCTTTTGTAGGGAAAGAATCATTTTCCCAAATAATTATCTTCCTCTCCTAAAGAATCTCAGTGTTCTTTCTACACAGAACTTCAATTCATAGTCATCAATATAAATTGTAGACGATTTACTCAATTAGATTTCTCAAACCTTTAATGTTGCAAGCTCTGAGAGCATTCTTGCTCATGGCTTCCTTTGACACGATAATATCAATGCCTCACTCCGAGATTTTTCACATCTTCACACTTCTCCCCAGTTGGACTTCTCACATTTTCACATCTTCTTGCATGCGAGTAGATCGGCTACACATCCCTTTCCTTAGGCTATCGAACCAGTGGAAAATAAAAATAAAAAAATAACAAATGGCAGGTTATATTTGCAGATAGATAGCACATCAGATGGGAGGTAGGTATCATATGAAGTTCTTCACAGGAACATAGGTATCACAATGCTCTGATGCCATTGTTAGATTCGCAATGAAGAAAACAAGAGAAACATAATGGAAATAACTCAAGCAATCAACAAATCATGATGAACAGAGATAAATAAACACTGGCAGAAAAGGCATACTCTATATTCATCAATGATTCAAATAATCATGTACATAGACGTACACACATAATACAAGAAGACCATAACTGTCATGTAACTGTATAACAGTTAGGTAAACTAACTAACTTATGATTAGAGTTTTAACATAAATAATGGAAAATTATAAATGGGATGGGTAAACAATAAATACCGAGATACCTTATTTGGCTTGAGCAACAGTCCATGCCCGTAGCATATTAAATAATTACCATTACATGTTGTTGTATGTTAATCCCTGCAAGAAAGGGAAACATTTATTGAGCAGTGACTGGTTGATGGGAAGAAGACAATCATTGTGGTTTATGTCTATATGCTCAACACAAACACATCCAAAGAAGTGTAGGTCCATTATACCATTGCCATTTAGGGACATTTACCAAGAAAATCAAAGATTTTTTCACACTAGTTTGCATTATTGTAAGGATCCAAACAACATATACATTATTACAAGACTGCAAGCAACATATACAAGAGATACCACTTTATCAAAAATAAGATAGAAATGCCTTTTCAATTGCACGCTTCTATTTGTATGATTAACAAGTCAACATCTTTGTCCCCCATGATTGGTAACAAAGAGAAAGTTTCTTTAAATAAGAATGGTGGTCATCATATCTTGGTCCATCGAATGGCAATAGTCTAACTCTAAATAATTTGTAGGTATATATTGGGCATAGATAATGCATTTTTGCTTATGAAGATGCAATCTTTCTTTATTTAAAGATGAAATGTTCAATCTGTTCACATGTAACATTCTTTCTATTATTTACAGCTTTGAGATAGAATTACAAATGTTTGGAAACCAAGGGAATTTGTTGTAGAGTCATCCATATGGAAGACTATGGATGATGGATATTGTATGTAAGAGAATGTAGAAAAAAACAAAAGAAGTGTTGGAGAGAATGATAGAAGCAAGTTTTATGTCTGACCAAGCTATTTACAATTCACTAATTAATAGATATTTCCAACAAGGCAATTGGAAAAATACATTCAAGTTGCAGGACAACATGTTGAAGATGGGTATAAGACCGACTAGTCTCACCTACAAAATTCTAATCCAATGATTATCAAGAAATGTGATTATGGATGGCAAGAATTATAGAACTTGGAATGCAATGAGTTGCTATACAAAAGTATGAGCCAGTTGATCCCACAAGACATGGGAAGGACAATGGATACCTTGAAATGAAAAATTGTTGCCAAGAATTGTTACAATCTAAGCAAGATTAGATTGCAAGAATTTCAAATAAGAGTTACTAATTTCTAGTTGTGACATTTGAGTGGAAGTTTGTCAGTAGTTATAGTTTCTCTTACTGAAGAAAAAAACGATTTTCATTTCAAGACTATCAATGCTACAGTTTCTCTTACTGAAGAAAAGGATGATTTTCATTTCAAGACTGCCAATGTTTCTCTACAAGACATGATTTTGTAAACCTGAAAATGCTTAGTAATTCAAGTCAGACTATTCCAATTTTTTTTTTGGAAAATTGAAATTCTCGAGTTTGTCGAAAGAAATAGTTGTATAGCATAATTGATGCCATACATATCAAGCCTATATCAATGTACATGAATATGCCTTCCGGAGTTTTGTGTCTTCCACAAAGATGTCTTCTGAAACAATAATGATATTTGTAGTGGTGCTTCCAAAGAAGATGTTCAAGATACAAGATGAGGTCGAAAAAAAATTCAACAGACAACAAGACTGAGAGCTTTATTTCTATCTTTATTATTTTGGAAAGGGTAATAGCATTGCATTGGAAAGGGTAATAGCATTGCATTGGAAGAGTAGTTTTGGAAAGGGTAATAACATTGCATTGGAAATCACCAAGCTAATAGACCGTGTAAATTTTTCCACTCTAAATTTTTAGACTCACCACAATGAAGGAGATAATATTGAACTTTATGAATCCAAAGCAAAAATTAGTACAACAAGGTGCTTGCCTTGGAATGAAAATGTATAAAGAAGAAGAGAGGTTTCCTTTTGAAGTTCTTGAAAATATTTGCTACTCATAGTGGGTTCCTAAGTGTGTAACTACAAAGAGTAAAGACCATGTCTCAAGGTTTATAAGAGCTTCAAATCCATAGAAAAATGGTACTCGCTTGGGTTGATAGAGAACTCATTATCTTTTATGGATTGAATCCCATGGAGTATTTCATACATGTAGTTTCAACACGTGCTGACATCATTTTGGTATTGCAAGATGGTGAAATTACCTATAATATCCCAATTTGACCCTCTTGAATATTAGGTTGTTGGATATTGCAATGAAGAAGTTGCATGTTGAGTTAATCATATGTGATGGGACTACATAATGACTCTGTTAAGAGAACAAAGCCATGGAAATGAATGACTGCAGAGAATTATTTAGTTGACTACATAGACAAATATGAAGAAAAAGAGAGGCCATGGAGCAATATTGCTAAGCTAGAGGTTCTAGGCTATGTAGAGGAATCACAAGGGAGAATTCTCCGAATCCTTCCTTGTTGTTTATTGTGTTTCTTTTAGAATGAGATTTCTAATAAAAATATGGAAATACATTGCACTAGTAAATGCATTAAGATAATGTGGTAGAGTGCATATAGGCATGTTGAAGCATGTTTGATTTTACTTGCTGAATTAAAAGTGTTGTGATACATGCAACAAGCATGGAAAGATAATAGATGTGATTGTGATGGTTCTATGGATATGAAGGGTTGAATATGTTGATGATATAGGTGCCTATGGTAGACAACCTCGTGCGAAGGACAAATACAAGAGGATGCTTGTTGAGATGGATGATAAAAGGATCATGTGAGAATCTATAAGGCATTAGCTAATTAGGTAACATCAAGAGATGTTGATGGCAACTGCACAAGTATGAAAACTAATAACAACATGTAATCTGTAGGAATTGGTTAAGGATTTCTTCAGACATATTTTATATTTTTAAATAATGTATTCATGTTTGAATGCATGTGTGTCATTGATACCGGTGGGGTGTGGAAGAAGAAGAAACCTCTGGTATGCACAAATGTTTAGAATCTTTGCGGTGTATTCATGAAATTTGTATGTTATGTTTGAAATGACTTATGGGTTGTTGTAAATGCTAAAATGAAAGGATAATATGCATGCATACTTAAAATTGTTTGGTTGATTGAAAGTTCATATGCATGAATACTTATTGTATGTATATGATGCAGTTGAGATGTTGGATATGTCTAGGATGGATAGATGATGGGTGCTGAAGCTGAAAAGCACAGAGAGAATGCCACTGTAGTGACATTGGAGCCTTATGATATGCCTTGATCGTTGTTGAGATGTGCTATGCTATGTTAGAGAAAGATAAAGGGACGCCTTGGTTGTAAGTATTTATAAGTATTTGTACCCTTCATATGTGAGGAAAACTTGGCCAATGATGGATTTCCCAAGGGACTGTGTAGCAGAGAAGGGGATGCATGAGCTTACAGGGTGAGTGACTGCAAGGAATAGGAGACTTGAATGAATCTTGTGTAAGACATTCATGTTACATGTTAGCTAGGATTATAAGAGCATTAGGTGTGTATGAGAAAGTAGTGAGCTGAGTTCTATTCGTGGCAGCCATATGGAACATATACATATTCATACAGATAAGTATTGACATGAACTACATAATCTATCTTGTGTTGTGAATATATATGTTTTAGTTATGAACTTTAAACTAACGAATTGGAATACTTATTGATGAAATATTACATGCATGTAAATGGTTATGATATATGTTTATCTGGATGATTATTGTGGGAAATGCTGGAATTGTTGGAAATAATGTTGTCATTGATGTCAAAGACAAGGGGAGACTACTAAGGCCAAAGAGAAGATCAAGGAAGCATCCATTTTGTGAATCGAACCAGACAGTGGAAGCAAAGAAGTTGGAGGGATTCCAAGTTGTAGGAATATTCTATAGAGATCTGCATACAAGTGACTGTAAAGGCGAGATAATTGTGTGAGAATAGTCGACCAAAATGAATTCGGGCTACATAGGTCTGAAGAGAAATGGCGAATGGAAGCTAGACGAGACGACCCTAATAAAGAGAAATGGAGGAACGAGATATGAGGAAGTCAGAAGAGAAACAATTTAGAAACAATGTTAAAGTTTGAAGTTACATGGTGAACTTATCCCACATGCATAGGGGAAATCACTTTCAAAAGGTTTATATTGCAAAGACATTGTTACATGGTTTGAACGTGAATGGGTGAGTTATGGAGATATGCATAAAGAGTCACCTTTTAGTCATGGGGCCTAGCGTATCGGATATTGACATACTAGAGTAAAGGAGTGAAAGGGCAGTTTTGAATTTTCGGGGGCCCGATGGGTTGATACTTGGGTGGCTTGGTGACCCGATGGTCCCCATGGGCCAATGTATACCAAATTGGAGTGAATGCTTATCAACGTAAATTTAAAGTTTCTTAAGGCCCGATGCCCTGATGGTTTGGTGCCCCGGTGGTGGGGACACACAATATCATATATTAGATATCCTGCATAGTGTTGAATTTTCCGGGGGTCGGTGGGCCGATACCCTAGTGGAATGATGCCTCAGTGGTCTGGTTGAACCATGATTCCCATGAAAAAATCTTATCTGAAGCAATATTTAATCCTGATTATTCATCTGAGCGATCAATGACTTAGATCTAAGGACCATATCAAAGTGAGGTGTATTAACACAATATTGAAGTCTCGAGGGCCCGGTGGGCCTGTGACCCGATGATATTGATGGGTCGATAGCCTAGTATACATGATCATAGTAAAGGAGTGAAAGCGAATGTTGAAGTCCCTAGCAGCCAGTGCCTGGTGGGATGGTGGTCGATGCCACATCAGTGCCACGACAACAACCACATCAGAGCCATGAAAGCAACCATGTCAGTGCCATGTGTCAGGCCACATACTTGTGTCGTGTCAGCATGATGTCTGAATAGGGATGAATGTTAAAACACCATCCTTAAACACTTAGTCAATAATAGATTTCAACCTCCAATAGTTATTCAACAATAAAGCAATGAAATCACATGCATTTTACTGGAACTATGAGAAAAAATACAAGTGACTAAGTAATCTGGAAAATATTGCAGTGAAAAAATGAACAATGGGAAAGCATTCAACACATTTGACACAAGGAATATTTTGGGCAATGCCTCTGGAAAAACCCAAAAGGGGAAAACCAGTCAAGGATATTTCTTCTTATTGAGCTCAAGGAAAAATTCTAAGTTTACAACAACATGATTATCAACATTAAATACAATAGGATATCTCACTAAATCTACACAAAACACCTTGATTTGCATGCCCACACAAGATGTCTCAATTTATCTGCAGTTGTACGGTCCTTAACAACATAAATACAACAATTTTGCCCTCGATTTTTATGCCCATACTTGACTGTAAGGTACAATACTTAGTTGTATGGTTCTTTCTCAAAAAAACACTTTGGAAATCATGCCAAACATATGTTGCATCGATTTTTGTGCTTTATATTAGATGTACGACCAATAATAAATGTTGTACGACCCACCTTCAGTTGCTGTACGGTACTAGAATGCAAACAATGCTGAAAATCTTCTTAGGATGCATGCCAATCCCCTCCTTGGGTTGCATGCCAATCCTTTCTTGTTGCTACTCTTTCCCTCAACTCAAACTCTCTCTTGGAAATCATGCCTCTTTACTTTCCCTCCAATCTCTCCTCAAAAGTGCACCCCTCTTCTCCTCTAGTGCTTCCTTTATGCACTCATTAATGAGTAACTGCCCTAACCCTTGGTCTTCTAAAGAGATAGACGGTCAAGATTAGATTTTTCCCTCTTGAGATCAACAGTCATGACTTAATCATGCGTTGATTTCACTTAAATCACTTAAGTGACCCACACACCCATTAAGTCACTTTAACCCATTAAAAATAAAAAGGCCCAACTTGACTTTATAAATCACTTTATAAAGTCAATGGAGAGAAATATGCTCCGTCACTTCTACATACTGGGCACCTCCAATGTAGAAGTACCTTTGAGCTACAAAATCTAACACCGAATAATGTGATGACATAAACAACCACGTCAGTGCCATGTCATCTAGTACATGTGGAGACTACATCATTTTCCATGTCAACATTATGGTCCAGTCAATATATCTCATATCAGATATCGAAAATCTGTGGAGCATTACAATGTTAATGTCTTGGGGGCCTGGTATAACAAATCGAAGCATCAGAAAGTGCAACATCAAAAGGGCTCGGGGGCTTGGTAGGCCGGTGGCTCGGTGGTCCCGTGGTCAAGACAAAAAATTTAGACAAGTCTTCAGGCGGATCGGTGGGCCAGTGAGTCGGTAGGCCCGGTGGGCTGATGAACCAGTGATCCCAGTTCTTGGTGGCTCGGTATACCGGATTGGAGTATGAACACACCCTTGAAAAGAAAGGGGAGTCTAGTGGTCCCGATATCCAGGGAACTAGATCAATCAACGATTGATATCTAATCAAGGAATGATCAAACGATTGCAAAGTATTGAAGTTTTGTTGTGTGTTCTAATGCTTAGTGAACAGATCTATGTTCATGAATTAATTCTAGACACATCCAATGGCTTCTGAGTGTTGAGGGTATGTGCGGTAACTTGTGAACAAAAAGTGTGAAAACATGAGGAGTTTGTACCAGTTTCAAAGGATTTTTCCAACCTGGTTTTGAGGAAGATTCAGAGGATTTAGAGCTAACCCCATGAAAACAAGTTTTTGATGTGGAAAAAGCCTTACATTTATGGGATCAATGTATAAATAACGATGCCTAAATCTAATTCAGTGTGGGTGTATGCATATGTGAAAGTGAGTAAGTGTGTGGAAGCTAAGGCTCCGAGGTTCGAGGATGTGAGAGAATGAAAGAGAGGGAAATGTAATAATCTAAGATGGCAAAGAGGTGCGAGGTAAAATAAGAAACATATGAAGTCTCACTGATTGTGAATAGGTGGAGAGTTTTATGGTAATTGTAGAAACCACAGAGCAACTGTTGAAACAACAAATGTATGCAGGTGGAAGCCTGAAGTGAAGTGATGTTTCTGCACAGATGACAACTTAAGAAGAAATTAGTAGACAGACAAGTTGAGGATATTGGTGTCTCTAGTAGGTTGGTGCCTAAATCTTGTTGAGTTGGTGCTCAATTAGGGATAATGGTGTCTCTAGTAAGTTGGTGCCAACATGTGTTGTTGATTTGGTGCTCATAATAAGGGATCAATGTCTCTTTCAGGTTGGTTCCTGTAAACATTGTAATGGATTGGTTTTTGTAACAAGTTGTTTCTTTTGAATATATTTTAATGAAATCTTTCGGTGGTTTTCTCCCATTTGGGATTCCACGTTAAATCTTTGAGTACTGTGCATTGTATGTTGGTGTATGTTTCTTATTTCTGGTAAACTAATAAATTGATAAGTATAATACAATAAGAAAAACAAAAAGTAGTCTTATACTAATTCACCCCCCCTCTAAGAATAAGTAAGTGTGCCAACAATTGGTATCAGAGCCGATTTCTTTAGGAACAATCTAACCATTGGAAGGTGAATCCCTGCAACACACATGGATAGACAAGAATGTTTCTCTACAAACAAAGCTCCATTATTTGATGGATCAAATTATGCTTTCTAGAGCATAAGAATGATAACTTATTTGATGGCTCTTGGGTTTAACATTTGGAATGGAGTCAAGAATGGTTACACAAATCCAACAACTCCACCTATAGATGCAGATGTAAAGAGGCTTAGTGACAATAATGCTAAATCCATGAATGTGATTTTGTGTGGTTTGACAGATTCAAAATTTGTCAAAGTCAAGCATTGTGTTTCAACAAAAGAGATGTGGGACAAGTTACATAATATATATGAATGGGATGACAAGGTCAAGAAGGAAAAATTACAAACCCATAGATGAAAATTTGAGACCCTTAAGATGAATGAAGAAGAGAGTATTGCAACCTATTTTCTTCAAGTGGATGATATTGTCAACATTGTCAAAGGAATGGGTGAAGAGGCTAAAGAAACCATCATTGCCCAAAGAGTTCTTAGGCCACTTCCCTCAAGATTTGATCCCAAGATATCTGCTATTGAAGAAATAAAGGACTTAGAGAATTTGACAAAATATGAGTTACATGGAATCCTCACTGCATATGAAATGAGGACAGAAAAATATAAGAAAGCAAAGCCATGAAGGAAGGAAGAAACCTTCAAAGCATCAAAGAAGACAAAGATAGAAGAATGAAAAATAAGTGATAGCTCAAATAGTGAATCATATGCAGAATAAGCCAAATTTATTAGGAAGCTCAAGAGAGGATCAAGCAAATAAAAAGGTAAGCTTCCCTTTAAATTCTTTGACTATGGAGAAGTAGGACACTTTGCTGCTAAATGTCGTTATGCAAAAAAATAAAATGAAAAAGAAGATTCTAGTTTCAAAAATTACAAGAAGGAAAAGATTGAAAAGAGAAGAAAGTACTAAAGACAAAAGAAGAGTCTGTATACCAATGAGGACAACAACTCTTATGATGACAATGACATTGAAACAAAAGAGATTCTCTTCATGGCCTTATAAGCAAAAACTGATGAAAAATAAAATATAAGCACACATTTAAAAGAAGAAGACAATTATGAGATTGAAGTAGAAGTGGATATTGAAGGAGAATTTGTATGTGCCCTAAATGAAATAGAGAGACTAATGAACAAGAAATGGCTACAAAAGGAGTCATTGAAGAAGTATAGAAAATAATTTCTCTGTATAAAATAAAGTTACGATGAAACTGGAAAATTAATCATTAGCCTAAAAACTGAAGTAGAAGAGGGAAAGAGAATTGAAGAAGTCTTAAGAGCCCAACTAAAAGAAAAGGAAGTTGTCTTCAACAGTCTAGAATCTGAAATAGTTTGTCCAAGAAAGAAGTTGGAGAGATCAAATATGAGCATGAAATTTTAAAAGAGCTCTGCAACTCTACATGAAATCCTAAACTGCTAAAGATCACCACTTGAAAAGATTAGTCTTGGCTACAATGAGAAGAAGGAAACTGCTAAAGAAGACCCAACCTCCTCAAAACATGTGAGTGAAGGAAAAACCAAGAGTTATATTGATGTGCTAAAACATCCTATCAAGGTTGAAGACAACATGAGGGAAGAACATAATGTTCCACATGAGACAAATCTTCCTCACAAAGACAGAATCGTGAAGACTTTTCCATCAAGATGGAATCATAATATCATGTATCAAAATATTTTTTTTGGCTATTGTTACTCTTGCAATGGCTTTGGTCATAGAGCTATAGATTGTAGTATAAATGCAAAAGGAAGTTATATGAGGAACAACAACAAAGATGCCTATGGATTCTATGGGAGAAATTACAACTCATTTTCCCCTTTATTGAATTATAATATTATATGTTATAACTGCAATAATTATGGGCATATCACAAAGTTCTATAGAAGTTTTTTCATAAAAGATAAGAAATAAGAAACCCCAACAGTCATGGAAAGAAATCAGGAACACATGGAATACAAGAAATAAGAATCCATGTTCATACAAGCTGCACTAAATAATAGGGATAAGTGGGACATTGACAGTGGGTGTTCAAGTCACATGACATGAGATAAAACAAAGTTTATTACCTTGAAGAAGAATGAAGGAAACATTACCTTTGGGGATAATGACACTTCAAAGATAGTTGGAAAGGGCACTCTTAGTCTTGAAAATAGAAGGGCTAAGGTAGAAAAGGTTCTCTGTGTTGAAGACTTGAAGCACAATATTCTCAGTGTTAGCCAAATGTGTGATCAAGGACACACTCTTACTTTTGACTCCCAAGAATGTAAGATCAGAAAGGAAAATTCAGGAAAACTAGTTGCAAAAGCAATCAAAACCCCAAACAATGTGTATATTCTTGATGAGATCAATGGAGAAAAATGTTTCATGGGGCAGACAAATCAAAGTTGGCTATGGAATAAAATAATCGACCATATGAACTTTGACAACTTGGTAAAAATTAGCAACAAACAAGCAGTGAGAGATATTCCAAATATCCCAAAACCCTCAAACACTGTTTGTAAGCAATTTCAACATGGAAAACTATCAAGGGTGAGCTTCAAGACAAAGGAATATACAATATCCAAATCATTGGAAGTTGTGCATACAAATCTCTGTGGACCAACAAGAAACACAAGTTTGCAAGGAGAAAATTATTTTATGTAAGTTATTAATGATTATACAAGAATTACTTGGGTTGCCTTTCTAAAAAATAAATCTGCGGAATTTGAAAAATTTAAAGCCTTCAAAACCTTAGTTGAGAATGAGATTGACTTGAAAATCAAATGTTTAAGGTCAGATAATGGAGGTGAGTTTACTTCCAATGATTTTGAAGAATTCTATGAAACTCATGGAATAAAAGGATAGTATTTAGCTGCAATAACTCCTCAATAAAATGGATTGGTTGAAAGGATAAACAAACTTGTACAATAGATTGTTGGGACAATGTTGAATGAAGCAAAATTATTAGAAACTTTTTGGAGAGAAGTAGTTTACACTACTATTTACATTATAAAAAGAGGGAAAAACAAAGTTAATGGTGATTAAACACCCCATGAATTATGGAAAGGCCGACCAAAATTTATAAAACATTTCAGAATATTTGAAAGCAAGTGTTATATCAAAAGATATAATGAGGATCTAGGCAAGTTTGACTCAAGAACCGACGAAGGAATTTTCCGTGGTTATTCATCAAGAAGCTAAGCCTATAGAGATTGCTGGTTTGACTCAATAAAATGGATTGGTTGAAAGGAAAAAAAAACATGTACAAGAGATTGCTGGGACAATGTTGAATGAAGCAAAATTATTAGACAATTTTTGGAGAGAAGTAGTTTACACTACTGTTTACATTATAAAAAGAGGGAAAATCAAAGTTAATAGTGATTAAACACCCTATGAATTATGGAAAGGCCGATCAACATTTATAAAACATTTCAGAATATTTGAAAGCAAGTGTTATATCAAAAGAGATAATGAGAATCTAGGCAAGTTTGACTCAAGAAATGATGAAGGAATTTTCCTTGGTTATTCATCAAGAAGCTAAGCCTATAGACGTTACAACAAAAGACTACAGAAGATTGTTGAAAGCATAAACGTTGGAATATATGAAGCAATACCTCACAAGAACAATCTGCAAACAAAATAAATATATTACAACGAAGAAGAAGAAGAGGAAACATAACACCAAGATACACAAACCCCATTAAGGTTTGTACAGAAGAATCATCCATAAAACTTAATTCTTGGTGATAAAAATGCTAAGACATAGACTAGGAGAAAACTAGCAAGCACTTCTGAACATGTAAATATCTCTTTTTTGTTCTAAATATAGCCTAATTTTTTTCAAAGGCCAGTGCTGGTAAACATTCGGTTAATTCTATGGAAGAAAAACTAAATCGTATTGAGAAGAATGAGACCTGAGAACTTGTGCCGAGAATAAAAGACAAGAATGTGATTGGCACTAAATGGGTCTTCAGAAATAAATTCTATGAATATGGACAAGTAGTAAGAAATAAAGCAAGATTAGCCTGTAAAGGGTATGCTCAAGTATAAGGTATTGAATTTGAAGAAACCTTTGCTCCTGTTGCAAGATTGGAATCCATTAGAATGTTTTTGTCATTTGCAAGCTTCAATAATTTTAAGGTGTATCAGATGGATCTCAAGTCCACATTTCTAAATGGAAATCTAGAGGAAGAGGTGAACATTCAACAACCAAAAGGATTCTTATTATCAACAAATAACGATTATGTTTGCAGATTGAGGAAATCTCTTTATGGATTAAAACAAGCTCCTAAAGCATGGTATTCAAGACTTGACAAGTACTTGCAATAACAAGGTTTCAAAAGAGGAACAACAAATATCAATCTTTACATCAAAATAGACAATGAGGATATGTTAATCATTGTGGTTTATGTGGATGATATCATTTTTGAAAGTAATGTTGATTGTTCTATCCTTTTCGCCACTTGAATGAGCAAAAGAGGGACACTTGCAAGTCCAGTTGGGTCAGTTGAACATGACAGAAGTTAGTGCATGAGTCAAATGACTCAGTCACATGAAATAAACAAACAACTAAGCTAATAACAACTAAAGAAACAAAACCACAATGCATAAGGAAATTAGAACCAAAATTAATCAAACAATTGACCAATATTCATGCCACCAATGGATAGATTATATTAGTGGGAAAACACCAAGGAAAAAGGGGGACTTATGGATTCCCTCTTCCTCCAAGGGAGGGCTCTTGAGTCCCCTATGTGAGAGCTCTTCTTACAAATGGAAAACTAGAAAGGACATGGTGAAGAAATCCAAGCTTATTCCCTCAAGAGGTGAGGTGAGGTGAATAGCTTAATGAGATGATGCTAGTATGCTCCAAGAAGGAAAGAGGTTCCTTGTCGGAGAATAGAGGCAGCATAACAATACAATGAGATTCTTGAATTCATAGTGCACCCATGGCCTCTTTTTATAGAAAATATTTGAGGCATTATCCAACCGGTCTTTTGTGTGAACAAGGGGCCCTTTAGGGCACCCTTAGGTCTTTGACCAGCCCCCACTCGGATTCAGCTTATATTTGAGGGTCAAATCGACTTGGGAGATGAACCAGAAGTGGGTGAGGGGCCAACAAGAACCATAAATGCACCAGTCTCAGGAGTGCATGGATTTTATCGTACATAGTCCCGCCTCGGGTGCATGTGCGCTTTCCTAACATTTCTGACATGTGCATGCTTCCTATAGTTCTTCTGTACATGTTAATTTTTAACCAGTTGTATAGTTTGTGCCTTTTGGAAATGCATTTTTGAAGCTATGGGTGAAATAATAGGTGTTTGGAGATGCTGGATTCATATAGCCATTTGCGGACGAAATTTCAATGATAACAGATGCCCCCTGGTGTATGAGGTTAGGAGCATACGTATAGTTGAAATACATCAATGTTTCTTCTAGTGAGACTACTATTGTAAGAAAGAGTGTTGATAGGAACTACAAGAGAGATCCGTTGGAAGGAGAGGGGAAATTGTGGGACCCAAGCCTTTCTCTAGGTGTGGAAAAGGAAAATTTGTGTACAAATGAGGCGGGCATGCCCCATGCTCGTGTCATGTAACTCAAAAAATGTAAGACAGTAACTGAAGCTGTATGTTGATGTAGATAACTACAGCGCCCTCCGGGGCGGTTTGATAATGGCAGATGACAATTCTAGTTGTGATCATACTTTGAAAAGAGGTGATGACACCTGTAATAAGTGTTGATGGCTCGTAGGCATTGATGGCCCAACAAATTCAGAGGTCTTCGGCTAGTATAAAACAACTACAATAGTCGCATAGTAAGACCCACCATAACATGAGATTGTGTTGAATTCGAATGTTTAAGGGGGTCAACGACAAAAAAGAGCAATGATGGTGCTCCCTGTGTCGTCCGAGATTCCTCATTGTAAAGGAAATGAGAGTCAAGATACTGTCACCCTCCTGGAAACTGTGTTGATGTCGACAGGAAGGGAGATGTGACTCTAAGAAGCAAAAGGGCTTCATGAAATCCACCAGATGAGATCAATAACTGATGAGGAACATGGACGAAGTCAAGATGTGGTGAGACTCAAGACTGCCCTTGGTTGGGGATATATGTGAAGTATGAGTGGAAACAACCGTGAAATTGGGTCTATCATCAAGGGGATGACTAGATGTGGGTTAAATTGTGCCAGAGGCATGACAAAGTGGACAAACTCAGAGATTGAGGGTACATGGAATGTGGGATACTTGGGGTTTATGGACGATGTCAACAAGAGTAGAATGTAAAGGAATGCCCCAACCAAGGGCGACAGGGATTGCTTTGTTGGAAAAGGAAGGTCATTAAAGGTGACAACAAAAAGATATGTAAATGTTGGAAATAAAGGCTTTGTACAATTACCAAATGAATAAAGAATAATTTGGAGTAAGTGTGTAGATACATAAATGGGTGCTGCAATGCAAGATGGCTTGGTCGGTGAGGGCACAAGTTGTGTGGAGAACTGGTGGAGGGTGGGGGCCCCATGGGTGGGTTTCTATACGAGGTAAATGAATGGAGGGAAATCTGCAGATGGGCAAATTGATTGTGGATGAAATGGATGATTAATGATGTCGTGGGGGTGCAATCAAGCTAGAACCATGATGAGATAACCTGGGAGTCCATTGGGAAAGATAGCAAAATGAGGAGAAAGAGTATGTGGCTGATTCTCGAAAATGCGTAAAACTATTAGGACTCCCATCCCTAGGGGGTGAAAACAACATCAATGTCAAAGTGCCAAGGGGGACTATGAATGGGACAACTCATGTGGGGAAGAGTGCTACCGGGTGATAATACTTGAAATGCAACAGAGGTTATAGTACTGCAGAGCCAGAGGTGAGGATCCTACAGGCAAATGTTGGAGGGTGTGATTGGGAGATGCAATTGGTATTCAGAGGGAATGACTACATGCCAGTGTCGAGTATTTACCTGAAGGGGCTGTGCTGGGGTGTGATGACCAAGTACCTGCACACATGAAAACTGAATACCTGACGTGAACAATATCTAAAGATAAAGAACATATAACAATTATTCGATAATTTTGAACATGAGCATGCATACCTGGGCGTGATGTGACAAAAATGCTCCCCCAGGGCTGAGGATGGATGGTGACCCGGGGAATGTGACTGTGTAGATGGAAGGATCCTGATCCCGTGACTGAAGACAGATCATAAAACAGATGCTCTGAGCTCTTGTAATCGAGCATGGAAGTTGGGAAAAATGGACTACATATAGTTGTAGGGCCCACATGGCCACCTCATTTGTACCTGCTGCCATAGTGAGTTGACGAGAGGTTTTTAGAGGAGATTTGGAGATTCCAGGAGTTCGAGCTAGCCAATCCAGGATTTGTGAGAGCCAGGTTAGTGGTCTCATCCTCCTACATAGTAGTTAGGGTTTCTTTTCTGGGTAGGGTCGTACAGGTGGCCGTACGGGGGGATTTTGTGGGGGTGGGCCGCCCAGTGCACGTGCAATCAAAGGATACCCGCGCTGGGGTGCATGGTTGTAAAGAGAACAGTCACACATGGGGGCATGTGAGGGAATAAAACAGGTGCACATTGGATGCACACATGTTCGAAGTACAACTATGCACTGTGTGCAATTGTTTCTCTGACAGCTGCACACTAGTGCGCAGCTGTGTAACGAATAGGTGCACATGAATGCACGCATGTGGGTGTGACAAAGGTGCATTGATGCGCCTCTTTGTCTTCGACAATGACGCATTGATGCACAATTGTGCGAAGAACAAACATGCATATGTGCGCGTCTCTAGGGGTGACATTTGTGCACATGAGGCAAAGCTGGGGGGTTTTAAAAAACTTGTCTTTTTTGAAATTTTTCATTTTATGAATTGTGATGGATGATCAAGCATTTTTTGTGTGAATGTAGGTGATCAGTTCAGGATGCCAGTCCACTGGAGGGAGAGGGAATCAGCATGCCTCAGGGAGGTGGTGAGAGATGATGAGCCGGGCATTCTGGGACCTTTGACAGTTTGTGGGTTGCTAAAGTTCTTTGACTGCTCGTTGCTATAGGCACATGAGTACCTATTGCAGTTTTTGATTTCCATGTGGAGCACTGAGCCGCGGTGCTTCATTGTGTGGGGGGGGGCAACTGACATTCTCTGTGATGGAGGAATTTCAATTTTTGACCGGGCTCCCGTTTCAGGGGAGGGCCCTACCTACTGATCTCGAGTTGCCAGGGGAGGCACACTTGGCAGACTCGGCTTGGATGTACTGTTCGGGGGAGGACTTTATGTCAGGCTCGGTTGTGCAGATTGGGGTGATGGATGCATTCGTTCATCATTTCATCGCAACAATGATCGTGAGGATATACAGATCCCTAACTACTCAGCGGATCAGTGGTGGTCAGCTGAGGATCATGCAGAGAGCATTGGATGGAGAGCATTTTGCCCGGGGCTTGATGATTCATACCAAGATGATGGGGCAACTCAACCGATGTCAGGCTGCTGACTCAGGGCATTTTGCCTTTGGGTCGATATTGGTGGCATGGTTATTAGAGAGGGTGCCCATGTTGCGCCCTAGAGTTTTGTTGGAGGCGGCTGATACACGAAAGCCATGATTGATGCAGTGGGCATCGATTTTGGTACAACATGGGGGTGGGGACGGTGGCCATTATTTTACGACCGATCTGGCACATGTGTGGCATCATATGCCACAGATCATACTACAGTTCCCATATGGTGGGATGGAATACTGCCAGGATCCATATATGGTTTTACCTCTTAGAGAGGCTTGGGACCATAGAGGTATGTTGATGTATTTTATGTTTTGTGATTTTGATAGTATAACATATGTTTTATGTTTGGATGGATGTTGATGCTATCGTTTGTTTGTTGTGTGTGCAGATGTGGGACCATGAGGTTGAGAGGTGGAGCTGGTTAGAGCGTTGGCTCATTAGGGGCTGATGAGACCGTCCTGGGGTGAGCCGTGGGTGGGAGAGAGGCGTTGGAGGGATGAGGCTAGTGCAAGTCTAGCCGATGATGTGAGATCTAGTGGGAGACACAGATTCGACGACCCTGGTGCGGGGTCGTCGCGTGCGCCTTAGGGAGAGGTTGATGGGGTACTTGAAGTTTTCTACCGCTAGTTGGAGGTGGTCCTATAGGGAGTGCCCGAGGGCATGTGGACTTAGGTCCAAGATGAGGGAGTCTTGGAGCAATGCGTGGGCCTTCCAGTGGAGTTGCGGACCCTGATTCGCAGAGCAGTTGTATCGGGGGTAGCTATGATTGGGTGACTGCCCCCCAGACCTAAAGGACCCCCATTAGGTGGGTCACCTCCTCCAGATAGAGGACTTGGTGGTGGCACTCTAGAGGCACCATGAGTGCTCTTGTTGTATACATTTTTTTGTATTTATATAGGCCTGCAAGCCCATTTTGTATCGGGTAGTGTGACACCTATTTTGTACCTATAGGGATGAGGGGGCTCACTTGCCTACGGGTGATGTAAATTTTGTACCATTTTTTTGTAAACATTTGATGATACAGTGATCATTATATATATATATATATATATATATATATATATATATATGGATATACATGTTTATGATCTATGTGATGTTCACATGTGATGATATTTTGTGACGCTTTTTATGATGTCTAATCTATATGTTGTGACATAATTTTGATGATTTATGTATGTGTAATGGTGTCTTGATGTGATAAATGCCAATCTAACACTAGGTTTGCCATATTATATGCTATTTGATTGAATTGTCATGGAATATGTGTAAATGTTATTGAATCAAAATGTCGAGATAAGAGTCTAACTTGCAGGTATTTGCAGAAGGGGCAAGGATCGCAGACGCGATACACATTGTTGAGCTGCATGACGATAAGCTGGGAATCTAACAAGACACTAAGGTGTCAAATGTGGCAGTGACTGGCCTCGGCAAGGAGGCCAATAACGACTGTGTATTTTGCTTGGTTGTTGGTTGCTGAGCCCAAACATATGCTGCTGGAGTGGAGTAGTTCATGTGAGGGGGTAGAGAGGGCCCAAGCGGCCAAAGTGATATTCTGTGTCCATCGAGCTAGCTCCATCAGTGTAACCGATGTGGTAAGCCGATGGAGGAGACATCTATCAATAACACAAATGATAGATTAGACATGAGGTGTGGAGGAAAAAAGAAGGCTAAAAACTCTACAAATGTGTACAAGAAAAAAAAAAGCCTAGTGTAGAATGACTATGCTTAGGCATAAAATTTCTTTAAGTAGAATGCATTGATGGGTTCTTTGAGAGGATGGCCTTTGGGAGAGGCCAGGATGTATGCACCTTTAGTGAGGTAGGTCCATGCCATAATGACTCAAATTTTCCATGGCCGAGGGTATCGTGAGCGATATCGTAGGCAAGGATGAGGTCTCCTTCGTTAAATGAGGGAAGGTTGACATGGCGGTCAAAGGTGGCCTTTGACCATTTTTTAGCTAACTCACTGTTCTGTAATGAAGACCGACGGTCTTCATCCAACGACTCTAAGTTCAATGAGCACTACTCCATTGGAGCAATGTCGGGTAATAGTTGAATAGCGATGCGTAATGTGGGAATTTCGCACTCTATGGGGAGGGTGGTTTCGACCCCATGAACGAGATGAAATGGTGTAAAACTAGTGGCATTTTTAACTGCCATGCGATAAGCCATAGTGATGAAAACAACATGTGATGCCAATTGGTCTTATGGTTGTTAACGGTGCGCTGCAACATGGTTTTGAGGACCTTGTTGACAACCTCTATCTGTCCGTTTGACTGGGGGTAGTATGGGGAGACGAACTCATGGGAGAAGCCTAGCTTTGAGGAAAGTTCGATGAAGATCTCATTCTCAAAGTGTTTACCGTGATCAAAGAATAGTTGTAGTGGGACGCTAAAGTGGGAAATGATGTGATTAAAGAAGAAACGTGATGCAGTGTCAGCAGTGTTGTTGAAGGTAGGAATGGCTTCAACCCACTTGGTAAAGTAATCGATTGCCACGATGATGTACTTGTGTCCATTGCTAGATGGAGGATTGAAAGTCATGAAGTCTATGCCCCATTTGAAAAAGGGGCCAACAGTGATGAATGGGTGTAGAAGAGCAGGTGGCACTCGTGCTTTGTTTGCATACAACTGGCACTTGTCACATCACTTCACAGCGTGGATGCAGTCATGAAACAATGTGGGCCAGAAGTAGACTGCTCAAATTATTTTCTGGGTGGTGGACATCCTTGAGAGGTGGCCACCGCAGGCACCGCTGTGGCAATCATTCAAGACTCTATCGGCTTCGTCAATGGTCAAACATCGACTAAGTATGGTGTCAACCCCTCGTCCATATATGATGTCATAGATAAGGATATATCGAGGGACCTGATGGCAAATTCACTGACGATTGTCTCTGGAGAGGTGAGTCCCAAACTTCTGTGTCGGAAGGTAGACGAGAAGGTCACCATACTAGGGGTCATCTGAGGGGATGTAGAAGAGGTGTTCATTGGGAAAGTCCATATTGACGGGCGAACTAGCAACGCCTGAGGGAGACGTCGTGATGAGTTCGGTGAGGACGAGCACTTTCTTGCTTTTGGGAGTTGAAAACTCTAGGTCGTATTCGTAAGGATGACGATCCATCGAGCAAATTTTCCATTAATTTTCCGTTGACTTAGAAAGTACTGCATGGGGTTGGAATCTTCCATGACTTTGGTAGTGTGAAGCAAGATATAATGACGCGACTTTTGGACTACAAGGACAACCGCGAGGGCGATTTTCTCTTCATGATTGTACTTCAGTGGTGGCCCTGAAAGGTTTTTACTGATGTAGTAAATTACATGTTCGCGACCATCATCCCCTAGTTGGACAAGAACTCCTGCTACTGATATGATTGAGGTTGACAAGTAGAGGATATAATTTCAATCATAGTCGGGTGGACTAATCAAAGGGGCATTGGAGAGTGTCACTTTTAAATCATCAAATGTGATTTGAGCATGTTCATCCCATCGAAATGGGATATCATGATGCAATAAATGAAGGAAATCGTGCGTGCGAGTGGCATAATCTAGGACAAACCGTCACAAAAATTTGGCTTTGCCTTGTAGGCTCCGCCGTTGGCGCAAATTCTATGGTGGTGGAATTTCTGTGATAGCTTGGACCTTGAGGGGGTCCACTATGATGCCTTGTTGGGAAATGATGAACCCAAGGAGGCGGTCGACGGTGACGCAAAAGCCACACTTGAGGGGATTCAAGCGGATATTGTACTTCCGACATCGTTGAAAGATGACCCATAAGTCTTCTAGATGTTGAGTGCATTTCTTGGATCGAGCGGTGAGGTCATCCAAGTAAGCGAGGATGATGCGAGCGATATCATGGAAAACGTAAGTCATGGCCCTTTGGAATGTCACACCAGTGTTCTTGAGTCCAAAAGGCATGACACAATACGCAGAAGTACCCCATGGGGTGGTAAATGCTGCTTTATACTAATCTGCTGGGTGGATCTGTATTTTATTGTAGCCAGAAAACCCGTCCATGGAGGATAAGGCCTCATGGCCGGTGCAATCATCGATAATTTGGTCGATGAAAGGTGTAGGGAAGTTGTCTTTGGGACAAGCGTGATTGAGATAGCGAAAGTCGGTGCAGATGCGAATGGTGCCTTTTTTTTTGTTAACGGGGATGGGGTCGAAGACCCATGATGTGTATGCGATGGGGTATATGAACCCAACAACGTGTATTTTGTCAATTTCGGCTTTGATAGCCGCTGCTTTGGATGGGTGCAGTGGGCATTGATTTTGTCATACAGGGGTGATATCTGGCCATGTGTTGATACAATATTCGACAATAGAAGGATCAAGGTTAGGCATCTCCATGTATGACCAGGAAAAAATGTCCCGGTATTCCTGAAAGAGAGTTTTGTAAGTTGTGATTTCTTCAGGGGAGCATGCGACGCCAATGGTGATTTCTTCTATGATTCCAGGTTTGATGGAAATGCCAATTTTGATAGTGTGGGAAATGTTGGCCATGTTTCCTTCTTCAAAAGCATTAGGGGTCGAGATAGAGTTATTGAACCAGTTTATATGCCAAGAGGGAATGAAATCCTTTGTTTCGATTTCGTATATGGAGGCTTGACTAGGAGAATCATTGGCTTCCTGTGAGAGAAAGAGCGCTCTATGATGGAGCACATTCCATGGAAAATCGGTTGCAGTTAGTTCCTCTAGGATATCTTCGTCACAGTGGAAAGTGAGAGAATATAGGGGATCCGGGGAAGGAACATTGGTGACTGTCACCATGTGATTTTCTTTAGGGGGTGAAGATGTAGAGGGGGTATCACAACTATGGTGCGATGGTGTGCTTGACATAAACCAAATGTTTAGATACTGTGGGTTGTAGACTTTGGTTGGGGGTAAAATTTTCTGAGGGAAATGAGCCAGAGAAGTGGGGGGATTTGGTGGAAAATCCTCAAACAGTCCATCTAGGAACCATGGAGGGGTAGGAAGTGCCTCAGGTTTAGGGGAGATGATGTGAACATTATCTGGAGAGGGATTAGGGGGAATCACTTGTATCACTGGAAGTGGGGTGATTGGAGGATTTTGAATAAGGGCCATTTGACGACGCCTGTATTCAATGATCGTGGGACACTGGTATGTGAAATGATCAAGTGAGTCACAGAGAGAGCAAGGACATCTCATCCATTCATTGACTAAAGTCATGACATAATGGATGTCAGTGACTTAGGTACTTGATGACATGGGTGGGGAAGGGTCCTGCTGAAAGCTTTGGCGTACTTCCATTAGCGTCTGTCAAAACTGAGGTAGTTCCAGGCAATGGTGAGTGTAGTGGCTATACTCTAAATAGATGACACATGCGAATCTGGTTCGTAGTCCTTTACTGCCAGTAGTAGGGGACATAGTGGAAGTACTGGGTGTGATTGGTGAAGTGATGAGAAGTGTGGTCAATCGAGGAAGTTTGATTAGATTGCGTAACTCGGGGAGAGAGGGACATCTATTTGTGGGGTGTACTTCTTTCTCACATAGTGCGCAAGGAGGTTGAACTCGAGGAGGAAGTGGAGCGATGGGCTCGTTCTTCTTTCGTCTACCCCCAAATGTGGTGGGGGAGATGGCAAGTGGGGGTGAAGGTAGTGTGGTTGGAGTTAGTATTGGAATTTGCATCGAGATTCCTTTTGTTTGGGGATGGAGGGATGGTTGAGGGACCATCATGGGTGGGTGTAGATACCATACCAAAATGGCAAGCACCATGTTGGGAAGGGTAAGCATTGCGGCTACCTAAAAATATTGTATGCTCGGTGGGGGGTAGAAGAAGGGGATTTGAGTAATGGATTGGGGAATTGTCTCCCAAACTAGGATTTGACCCTAAGGAGGGTGAAATTGGGGGTGTGTGGTGTCAGAGGGTTCTCAGGGGGTTCCTAAGGTAGGATTTCTTTCGTTAGTGGGACGTCAGGGAGTGGAGAAGCCTCTGTGGGAGGAATGGTATCTCTATTGTCAGTTTCGTTGGAAGATATGACACACACTTTTGCCGAGGGGTGTATGAGCGGGGGTGCTGCATGGTATATCCCTAGCAAGGATGGGTCCTTGAAAATTCTGGGGCCCATCTCTACGAGTGGGTAGGCATCAGAATTAGTGTGGGTAAGAGGTAGGATGTTATCGATGTTGGAGGAATGGTTGGGTTCGTAATGTGAAACTTGGTCGATGGTGATGATATTCCCATTGTGGGGGAACATCATCGTTCGAAACATAGTAGAGGCCACAACCTTCATAGAGTACATGTATCTACGTCCAAACAAGATGTTGTAATCAAGCGGGGTGTCGATAACCTCAATGTCAATAAGAATGGTTTTTCCCTTGAGTTCAACGAGGACATTTTGAAAGAGCCCCTTAGGAGAGGATGGTCGTCCATCATAAGCTCTCAAAGTGATGGCAAATGGTATTAGCTCAGTGGAGCCAAGTTTCTGCCATACCGTTTTGGACATGATGCATGTGGATGCACCTTCATTAGTGATGCATCGATGAACTGTGATGTTCCAAATCTTGAATGGTATCTAGAAAGCTACGAAAGCGGGGAGACATGGTTCCCCACAATCTAGATCAAATGTGACGAGTCTAGTATCAGTAGGTTCAACTGCCCCCAAGGCGGAAAGAAATGATTTCCGTTGAGTGGGACAAGTTTGGAGAACCTCCAAAACTGACATGGCTGCATGAGATTGCGCCAAGTCATCGACCAGACTGTAACTATGTGCTGCCCTATCTTGAGGGTTGTTGACATTCCATCGTAATGGGATGCGAGGAATACAAATGGGTGGGTCACTATTAGGGCGAGGAATAATCAAAGGTTGTTCAATTGTAACTAGAACTTCTTCCGAAGTGGTGGGAGTAGATTCAGGGGGTGCGCTGTATTGACGACTGTGTGTTTGTAGAAGAATTTCTTCTTCGTTAGTGAAAAGGATATTGTGATCCGCCGGATTCCCAGGGTTTTGATACTGTCTCGGCTATGGTGGGGCAGGATGCATCTCCTGCTAGGTATTCATCACACCTTGGTGTGGAATAGGGTTTTATAACACAACCGGGGGTAGTTGTTGCAAATACTGTTGTGGGGCTTGCTAAGAGGCAGACGATGCTGGAGGATGTGGCACCTTCATGGAATATTTCTTCCATTTGAAGTCAGCGATTTGGGGGAAATGGTGAATATAATGACCATGCTCACCACAAAGGGCACAAGGGAAGTTCGTCTGGAGGCTGTTGTTGTTGTTCCTCCCTTGGCGTTTGTTGTTATTGCCCCCTTGGGGGTTCTGGTTCCCCTGATTATGGTTGCCCCCAACAGGTTGGTTTTGTTGGGGGTTGTTTCCCCATGGTTCTGGGTTATTATTGTTTCGGTTTTTCCCTTTCTTTTTGGCATTATTCGACCGATGGGATGTATTTTCTGTATTCATTTGTTCAAAATTTTGAAATTGCTGAATGGGAGAGGGTTGAACAAAGTTAACCCGAGGGTGTGGTTTTCCTTGTGGAGGAGAAATGGGCCGTGGAGGACCAAGAAATGGAAAGTACAGATTAGTTTGTGGTGATGACCCGTAGGGTGCATAGGAAGGTGTAGTGCTTTCTTTAGCGCTCAGGATGTAAGCTGAGGTAGAGGGGGTACCATAACTTGGCTAAATAGTTAGGCACATCATGGGTGCCGATGGGGGTCCACTCATGGGTGGGAGGGAAACAACAGAGTATGGCTACTGATAAGGGTGAGGAGGGTAATAAGGGGCTCCTCCATACATCGATGGATGTTGAGGTGTACCGTACATGGGTGGTGGTTGAATGTACATATTGCAGTGTGTTGTGGTACCAATCAATCCATCCACTGAGTGAGACATCCCAGGTTTGTCCTGGCCAAATGGTATGGGTCTTGGGGCGTCGGGTAGTACCTTATATAAGTATCATGACTATGAATAAATGAGGTTGTATTGTTTAGCCTTGTTGATGTCTTCCTCTTCACTTTGGGGGAAGGTGGAGGTGGCAAGGAGAGGGATGAGTGATCTAAGAAACCAGTCAAGGCATTGTTTCTTGGTGGTTTCTACTTTGCATAAACCATGTCACCGAGGCCATTCGTGAATGTGGTCTACGATATGTGTGGATGAGGTTTGTTTAAACTCTGAGAGCAGTTTTAGACCATTTTCATGGCAGATTGGTAGTTGAAAGAAGGTCAAAAATGTTTTGACCAATGATTCAAAAGTCACATGGGACCCTGATTTTTCGTCGACATACCACTTGGCTGATGGGTCTATGAGTGTGCACTGAAATAACCTTAATTGGATGGAGTCATCCATGATGCTGTTTGAAGAGCACCATAGGTGGAAGGTCATGACATGGTTGGCAGGATCTTCTTCCGCCTTTCCTTCAAACTTGGGAATGTCCGAAGGTAGTTTGGTAGGCTTTGCAGGCCATGTGGGGTCGTGAAATATAGGATCATTCGTGAGTTTGCTCAGATATAGTATGTTGAGGGAGGCCAAATATGGCGTCTGGAGTGGTGGTGGAGGATTGGTTCCAACCATGGTGTGAGTGGTTTGTGTACCTGACCCTTGAGGGGGGTTAGGTGGGGTATTACTTCCTCCTTGAGAAGAAGTATTTCCCTTGCCTCCTTGTAAAGGAGAGCTAGCGGATGGTTGACCTTGGGAAGTGGACCCAAGTAAAGTGAACCAAGCAAAGTTGATCCCAATATAGTAGCACTCATAGGGTCGTGAGAGGATTGATCTGATGAGTTGGCAAGACTAGGAACTCCTCCTAGAAGAAGAGGGAGTTTTTGCAAGCGTCTGGAATGACGAGGGTTCTGTGGGTCCCCTATGATGTCCGACTAGCAAAGTGAAATGTGTGTGAATGGTGATGAGAGCAATAAATGAGCAAGAGTCTTTGTATAATTTTGGACCTTCACAATATATCTCACAATTGTATGTAATCACAAAATCATCACACATAAATCAATTGACAAGAAGCATACATGTGGGTAGGTAGATTTTGTCCATGTGGGAGAACAAAGAAAACAAACACTCGTGTCCTAAAAAGACGTAACATCCTTCCTCTCAAACAACATTGGACCTTCCAATAGTACTCAACAGTGGGGTCTGAAGCCATTGGAAGAGGAACTAGTGAAGGATGAAATAATCGGTTATAATGAGGGGTAGAGGGTGCATATCCCGAAAGAGCTGGCGATATTTCCCAATAGCCACACAAAATCCGATCAAGGTGCAATTGTAGCCCACAATTGCCACCTGGGTAGATGTCCTAAAAATTGGTCACTAGGTACCTCAGTCAAAGTGCGACATTTAGATTTTCGGCCTCAAAAATGGGTCACGGGCTAGATCCCTTCCAAGAGGTGGGTGCTTCAAGGGGGGACGCATAGAACAAACAGACCTCGGCCTTTGACCCTTCATGGGTATCTCCCTGCCTTGTGGTGTAGGAACACTTGACTTGGAGGATTTTAAAGTTCCCTATTTGTCAACTTCTAATGTTTGAAGATGTGAGAACCAGATAACAGGGAGTTTTTTGAATGCCTATCCCCGAGATCCTACCTAGACTAAAAAATTTCTTTTGGCACCTCCCGTGGAGGAAAACTTAGTGAGTTTTTTAGAAAAATTCTAGATGTTGTTGTTTTGAGAGACTGAGGGTGTGAACCAATCTCGTTTGAATTAAGTGGGAGTGGATAATTCCTTCAAGAGATAGTGGGACGTTTCGAAATCCCTTGGGAGGAAACCTACTTCAACCTCCACAATTCAAGATGAAATTATGTGAGTGAGTAGTGACTTTGTGTGTGAGCAAGTGATAAAATGTGCCAAATTTTTAATAAGTTAGGTGTCACCTTGCAGCATGTGGACTTCGTGTGGTCCTTTACAATTCTTGATTACATATCTTACTAGATGTCATTGGTACAACCTTGCGGAATTTTAAAGTCCCTAAAGAACTAGCATGTGGACATATCGGTCCTTACCAATCCTTTAAACTCCCTAATGTGATTTAATCTAGGAAAGTTTAAAAAACTATCCTATATTGCAAGCATGTGGGCATGCATGGGCCCGTTACAATAATATTTAAACTCCCCTAGTGATGTAAACTAATAAAGTAGCTTCAAAAACTATCCTAATATTTGCAACATGTGGGCATGTATGGGCCCTTACAAATTTAAGATTTTTTGAAAAGAAACTAAGAGGGGCCCTAGGGGGGCTTTGTCCTCTCCTAAAAGATTTTGTTTTTCAAGGGAGATGAAATCTTCCCTCAATCGTTTTTTCTGATTCTCAAGATCGCTCTATGGTGCGACAGAATAGCATACTCAATGATTGAATTTTGATTTCTAGTCCTAATGCAAGTGTTTATATATGTGATAGAAAATGATCTTAACTTAACTTTTACAATCAAAACAAGCCATCCATGTGGAAAAATGAAAGCAAGAGAGGAGAAATATGGTTCTTTTTAACCTCCTAAGTGAATATGTTTTGACTAATCCTTCACATGGTGAGGGAATCTAAGTGTGGTGCATTTACAAATTGCATAGAATCAATATTTAGAAGGCTAGGGGCCTTCCAAACATCACAAAAAACTCTTACAATATTGGATTTCTGGACAGATGCACGGGCCCCATTTTAGACATAGGTGCATGTGGCACCAATGCGTAGAGAAACAGGGACCTGTTGGCACACCGTGCACAAAATGCGTTGGGAAACACAGTGTTGTTGGTGAACGTGCTCGAAAGACGCGCATGTGGGCTGAAAAACCCACGCACATTCTAATATGTGTCCGGGAAGAAAATTTTAAATGAAATTATCTTATTCCATCTCTAAATTCAGCTCTTTGCAGGTAGGCTTGGGCCGGTTGTGATCCCTGCAAGGTAAATAGATAAAAAAGAAGTGCTCAAACAACCCAAATAGGGAGGAAATTGATACCTTTCCCCTGTATGGTCGCCAATCCGTTGTATCCTTTTTGCCACTTGAATGAGCAAAAGAGGGACACTTGCAAGTTTAGTTGGGTCAGCTAAACATGACAAAAGTTAGTGCATGAGTCAAATGACTCAATGACATGAAATAAACAAACAACTAAGCTAATAACAACTAAAGAAACAAAACTACAATGCATAAGGAAATTAGAACCGAAATTAATCAAACAATTGACCAATATTCATGCCACCAATGGATAGATTGTATTAGTGGGAAAACACCAAGGAAAAAGGGGGACTTATGGATCCCCTCTTCCTCCAAGGGAGGGCTCTTGAGTCCCCTATGTGAGAGATCTTCTTACAAATGGCAAACTAGAAAGGAAATGGTGAAGAAATCCAAGCTTATTCCCTGAAGAGGTGAGGTGAATAGCTTAATGAGATGATGCTAGTATGCTCCAAGAATAAAAGAGGCTCCTTGTTGGAGAATAGAGGCAGCATAACAATAGAATGAGATTCTTGAATTCATAGTGCACCCATGCCCTCTTTTTATAGAAAATATTTGAGGCATTATCCAACCGGTGTTTAGTGTGAACAAGGGGCCCTTTAGGGCACCCTTAGGTCTTTGACCATCTCCCCACTTGGATTCAGCTTTGATTTGAGGGTCAAATCGACTTGGGAGATGAACTAGAAGTGGGTGAGGGGCCGACAAGAACCATAAATGCGCCATTCTCAGGAGTGTGGGACTTTTATTGTAGACAGTTGCGCCTCGGGTGCATGTGTGCTTTTCTGACGTTTCTGACATGCACATGTGCACGTGCTTCCTGTAGTTCTTCTGCGCATGTTAATTTTTTAACCGGTTGTATAGTTTGTGCCTTTTGGAAATTCATTTTTGAAGCTGTGGGTGAACTAATAGGTGTTTGGAGATGCTGGATTCCTGTAACCATTTGCGGACGAAATTTCAATGATAACACTGATAGAATGAGCCAAACTTTTGCTGAAGAAATGCAACGATAATTTGAGATGTCCATGCTTAGAGAACTATCGTTCTTCCTAGAGTTGTAGATTTCTCAAACCAGTAAAGGAATATTCATTTCTTAGACCAGATATATCAAGGAGACGTTGAAAAAGTTTGAAATGGAAGAATGTAAAGCTGTCAACACACCCATGGTCACTGGATGTAAAATGAGGAAAGAGGATGAATCAACGGAAGCTAATCAAAATCCATACAGATCATTGATAGGAATCCTACTATATGTGACAAATTCAAGGCCATATATCATGTAGGTAGTAGGGTTAGTTGGAATGTTTCAAGCCACACCAAAGGAAACACATGTGTAGGCAGTAAAAATGATCTTTAGATATCTAAAAGGAACTTTGGAGTTTAGTTTATGGTATCCCACAGGTACACAATTTACACCGACAACCTATACAGATGTAGACTGGGAAGGTAGTGTGGATGACAAAAATATAAAGAACACTAGTGGTGGAGCATTCTTTCTAGGCAACAATCTAGTGTCTTGGTCGAACAAGAAGCAATATTCAATTTCTCTATCCACAATAGAAGCATAATACATTGTAGCAACAACATGTTGTACACAAGTGCTCTGGATGAAACAAACGTTAAAGGACATTAAGGTAGAGTATAATCAACCAATATCAATTATATGTGACAATACTAGTGCAATAAATATTTTAAAGAATCCTGTTATGCATTCGAAGACAAAGCACATTCCAATCAAATATCATTTCTTAAGAGAGAACATCACCGAACAAAATGTCAAGTTGGAATATATTGGTACAAAGGAACAAATTGCTGATATATTTACAAAACATATTCCTAAAGAGACATTCGAGTATCTCGTAGAGAAATTTGGAGTGGTACCCATTCCAACCAATCATTGAAACACTTCAAGAGAAGCACAAGCTTAGGGGGAGCCGCAAAAAGATAGAAGGTTGCTGGTTGCAGAGCAAAGAATAAAGAGTAGAGTGTAAGGGGGAGAAAATCCCTTTTCCATTGATGTCAAAGGGAAGAGTAAAGATTAAGAAGGAGAAGTTGTAGACAAAGGAATAATTTCAGACACAAGGAGAAATTACAGACAAGGGGAAATTTACTAAAAGCAATTACAAATAGGGGGAGATTGACTAAGGGTTGCCATCAAGTACAAAGGGGGAGATTGTTGGAAATAATGTTGTCATTGGCATAAAAGACAAGGGAAGACTACTAAGGACAAAGAGAAGATCAAGGAAGCATCCATTTTTTGAATCGAACTAGACAGAGGAAGTAAAGAAGTTGGAGGGCTTTTGAGTTGTAGGAATCTTGTAGAGAGATCTGTATACAAGCGACTGCAAAGGCGAGATAACCGTGTGAAAATAGTCAACCATAATGAATTTAGGCTGCACAGGTTTGAAGAGAAATGGTGAATGGAAGTTGGATGAAATGACCATGTTAAAGAGAAATGGAGGAACGAGATTTGAGGAAGCCAAAATAGAAAGAATTTTAAAATAGTGTTAAAGGTTTGAGTTGCACAATTGACTTATCCCACATGCATATGGAAAATTGCTTTCAAAAGGTTTATATTACAAAGACATTTTTACATGGTTTGGACGTGAATGGACAAGTTAAGGAACTCTGTGTAAAGGAGTGAAAGGGCAGTGTTGAAGGCCCGTGGACTCAACATATCATATATTGACATACAAGAGTAAAGGAGTGAAAGGGCGGTGTTGAAGGCCCGTGGACTTGGTGACCCGATGGGCCAGTGTATACTGGACCAAAGTGAATGCTTATCAATGAAGTTTCTTAGGTTCTGGTGTTCCGGTGGTGCGGTGCCCTGGTGGTGGGGACAAATAATATCATATATAAGATATCGTGCACAATGTTGAAGTTTCAGGGGGCTAGTGGGCCAATACCTCGGTGACCCGGTGGACTGATGCCCCAATGGTCCGGTTGAACAGTGAATCCTGTGAAAATTATGATCTTAAGCAAGATTTGATCTTGACCGTTCATCTGAGCGATCATTGACTCAGATCAAAGGACCAAATTGAAGTGAGGTGTATTAACACAGTGTTGAAATTCTGGGGGCGTAGTGGGATGGTGGCCCCGTGATCCTGTGTGACCGACAACTTGGTATATCAGATTAGAGTAAAGGATTAAAAGAAGAGATTGAAGTCCCAAGTGCCCAGTGCCCGGTGGGATGGTGGCCAATGCCACATCAGTGCCACGATAACAACCATGCCGATCCCACATTAGAGCTATGAAAGCAATCACATCAGTGCCACGTGTCAGGCCACGTACTTATGTCGAGTTAGCATGGTGTCCAAACAGAGTCGGAGGATGTGTTGATGTCAACAACCATGTCATCCAGTACATGTGGAATGGCTCCATGTGGAGACTACATCATCTGCCACATCAACATTATGGTCTGGTTAATATATCTCATACCGGATATCAAAAGATCAAAGGAGCATTGCAGTGTTGAAGTTTAGGGGGCCTAGTGGGACGATACCTTGGTATACCAGATCTGAACATCAGAAAGTGCAACATCGAAAGGGCCTAGGGGCTAGTAGGCTGGTGACCTAGTGGTCCCAATGGCTGATACATAAAATGTAGACAAGTATTAAGGCAATCCGGTGGGCCGGTGAGCTCCTAGGCCCGGTGGACTCATGACTCGATGATTCTGGTTCCTGGTGGCTCAGTATACCAGATGAGAGTATGAAAATATCCTTGAAAATAATTGGGAGCATGGTGGGTCAGTGACCCAGTGGTCCCGATACTTGAGGAACTAGATCAATCGACGATCAAGATATAATCAATGAATGATCAAACAAATGCAGAGTGATGAAGTTTTTTTTTGTGTTCTAATGGCCAGTGAACATATTGACGATCATGAATTAATTTTGGACACATACGATGGCTTCTGAGCATTGAGGGTATGTGCGGTAACTTGTGAACAAAATGCACAAAAATAGGAGGAGTTTGTACTAGTTTTAAAAGATTTTTGCAGCTTAGTTTTGATGAAGATTCAAAGGATTTAGAGCTGACCCCATGA
Source organism: Picea engelmannii (assembly GCA_009831015.1). Lineage (NCBI taxonomy): Eukaryota > Viridiplantae > Streptophyta > Pinopsida > Pinales > Pinaceae > Picea > Picea engelmannii. The sequence continues at coordinate 82,395 of ML782299.1, forward strand.
ACACGATTGTTTGATATGTAGACAAAGCCTTGGATGTATGGGATCGATGTATAAATAATGATGCCCGAATCCAATGTAGTGTGGATGTATGCGGATGTGAAAGTGAGTAAGCGTGTGGAAGTTGAGGCTCCAAGGTTTGAGGATGCGAGAGAATGAAAGAGAGGGAAATTTAATTGTCTAAGGGTGGCAGGGAGGTGTGAGATAAAACAAGGAACATGTGAAGTCTCGCTAATAGTGAACATGTGGAGAGTTATATGGTAATTGCAACAACCACAGAGCAACTGTTGAAACAATAGATTTATGCAGGTGGAATCTTGAAGTGATGTGATGTTTATGCACATATGACAATTTAAGAAGAAATTAATCCAGATAGAGAAGTTGAGGATATTGGTGTCTCCAGTAGGTTGGGGCCTACATATTGTTGGGTTGGTGCCCAATTAGAGAGATTAGTGTCTCCAACAAGTTGGTGCTTGCAAATATTGTAACTGTTGACTGGTGCCTACATGTGTTGCTAAATTGGTGCTCAGAAGAAGGGATTGGTGTTTCTTTTAGGTTGGTGCCTATAAACATTGTAACAGATTGGTGTTTGTAACAAGTTGTTTCCTATGAATATATTTTGATGAAATCTTTCTATGGTTTTCTCCCATTTGGGCTTCCATGTTAAATCTTTAAGTATTGTGCATAGTGTTATCACTCCAAGAAACTCTTTGTGGTTGTGGGTCAAAGATGCTTGGTAAATTAAAGTAAACTTGTTTTTGTATTTTGTATGTGTGGATCAATGGGATGACTCAATTATAGTATGGTATTCAGACAGTCAAAATGAGAATCAAATGAACCAATGCTCTCAAGGATCAATAATCAGATAGTTTTTAAAGTGGGTGAGAAAACAATGTTTATAAACCAAATACAAATGTAGGGTTTAATAAACAAGGATAAGAAACTATTAATCAAGTTATGAGCTAACCAATGAGATGACAGTCATTCTACAGCTGAAACAACTTGAATAAAAGTACATAAAGAAAGATGAGAATCTGACATCAATAGAGAGAGAAAACTGTGATTTGTATTATCATATGAAAGGTCTGTATACAATAGAGTATTTCTGCTATCCAAAATCGAACCTTTACTTTATCAAAATGATAAGTATTTATAACCTTTACAATAGATCTCAGATCCCTGAAAAATGGATCTGGATTTCTAAATATAGGAAACATAAGACAAAACTAAATACAATAGGATAACTAAGAACTAGTTCCTATGAATCGAATTGTCTTCAAAGCTTGTCTTCGACATCTGGTCTTCATCATTGCTATGTTTCTGATGTGTCATGGAGGAAAGGACACATGTCTATAGTAGTTGGAAAACTTTCAACATCTGTGAACAAAACTTTAGTTGACCAATTTAGCATTCTCCTCCAAAATCTCCATGAATCTTTGAAACTGAATATTTTATGATTTGGTGATTCATCTTTTAGATATACTCTTATCCTTTAAATCACCCAAAAACCACTATGTTCGAGCTCAAATATTCAAAATTCTTACTCTGCGGTTTCACCAGATATTTTGCCTTAGGATTTGCTAATTAGTTGATGAAATCTCTGCTTTTCAACAACTAATTGGTTATAATTGCGCCTTTTGTGCTGGTGAAAGCTCTGTTTTTTCAAAAAGGAAAACTTTCATATCCAAAACTGTTGTTCCATCACAAATCATTATTTATTTGATTGACCTCCCTGCAAATTTACAGCAACATGTGCCAGCACCTGTAAATTTGGATGTGTGGTAATTTTTGCCTTCAATTTTTTGATTTTCCTCTTTAGGCGCTTAGCTAACCACCATAAGCTGTTATAATACTTTGTGATCTTTTTCTTCTTCTTCTTCTCCTTTATACTTTCACGTGCCAACTTCTCAAATGCTGCATTGGTCTTTGCAAAATTTTCTGATAAGGCTTTATATCTTGCCTTTATCACCCTTTCTAAAACCTCTTGCTATGCTATTACCTCTTTCAACTCCTTAATCTTCTGTGTTTTCTTTGATTTCTTGTTTCTTGAGGTTTCACCTTCATATTTGGAGGTAAAAAATTCAAAATCCTGTGCAGGTTCCATGGAGTACTCTCAACTTTGGTTGGTTGGACTTTCATCTTCCTTTTTTGGTTCTGTGTCTGAATCTGTGTATGGCAGATTTAGAACATTTGTCTTTTTTACTGTAGATTTCTCTGAGTTTTTTTCAAAATCTAGTTTCTTTTTAGCTTTCTTGGGCTTTATGCTTGAATTTTTGTCTTCTGGTGGCTTTGGGAGAGCTCTCCTTCTCCTTGAGCTACTCTGAGGGGTTGAATGTTTCTTGCATGCTTTCTTCTGCTCATTTATAGGTTGAGTTTGGGTTTCAAAACCTTCCCAGAAGAGAAAGTGCTGCCAAGTTCTTTCTCTCTTTCTCAATTCTTCCAAGATGATCATTTTGATCAGGCCATAATGATAAAGGGAATTTTTGATACTGAATGGTTCATCTTTGATCTTATTACATACCTTGGTTAGGCTTCTATGAAGAAAGAAAGGCAAATTTAGAAGGGCCTTCCCTGTGAAGTGATCTAAGAGTTTAAAATGATATAACATTAACTTGTCATACCTGCCCTCTGAGGTTGAGTATAACTGAATGCCTTTGAAAATATCCTGCCATTCATCTTCAAGGTAAGACATAGGGATAATTTTCTTCCAGGTTATACTTCGGAATTCTGTCTTGAGGTATGATCTAAAATCCAAGCTCTTGGTCACTGTTGTCTTAAACCAATTTTGGCCTGTTCTGGGTAAACCAGTTGTTGAAGCGATGGTCGCTTCATCAACTATCAGCTCCAACAAGTCCACTGTAGCTTTCTTTCCATTATAATACTTTGCAAAAACCTCTGCAATTGCTTGGTGATAGCCTTCCTGTAACCTTTCCACATATGCCATACAACCTGCGTCTGAGAAACGCTTTTGCACCTCTAGATAAGACTGTAAGAAGGATAAATTGTCTAATTGTTTCCTCAGAAGTTGTCCTCCTTGCTTCCTTGCCATCTGCAACTTAATCACTAGCTAATTCGTACACGGTTAAAACAACAAACTTCTTAATAAGGAACATGCTAGCACTGGTGAAAACAACTCTGTGTTATCAATGAAATATGAAACCCCAAAATATAAATTTTTGAAAGCCGTGAGTTTGAAATAGGAAATGGTGATTTGATTTGATGTCATCAACTGACTAGTACTTTATCCTCTGGTTGCAATGATGATTAAGAGTGCATCACGGCTTCAAACCCTCCTCTGTCTTCCCCACAAATTTCATGAGCGCAATCTATCATGATGTCCTGCTAAAAGGTGATGAAAAGGTGTCATCACACATTTGCGTCGATTAACTCTCCATGATGATTGCATGACGTGTGTTTGACGTATCCTTTTTGGGTTTCTGGAGTCGTTGGAGGAAAACCCATGTTAACACTTTCATCGGCTCGCTTGCTGCTGAGAGTACACTTTAGCCATTGAAACCTGGGGCTTTCACCAGCTAACTTCAACTTCAAAACAGATGTTAGCTGGTGAAAATATTTTTTCTCGATTTTTTGAAATTACCTTTTGTTGATCGATTTATTTCTAGGATAACATCTTAGATCCTTTATTTTGACACTTCTAAAATTAAAAAAATTATACCGGACCCTAATTTATGACCATGCTATCACCTACAAAAAGGAATAATTGATTGATTCATTTTGAGAGATAACAGACTGTATGTTTCTTATTGCTAGTAAAGTAATAAATTAATAAGTATAATACAATAAGAAAAAGAAAAAGAAGTCTTATACTGATTCACCCCACCTCAGTATAAGTAATTGTGCCAACATGAATGTTGTGTACCAAGACAATGAATAGGATGTATAGCTAAAGAATGAAGAGATAAACATTATTGTGGTAGCAAAACACCAAGGACATTGTTATTCCAAAGGGGAGGGGATGTAATATCTTGGTTTGACCCTCTTGAATATTTTAAGTATTTATTTTTGCAGTTAATGAAAAAATGACCAAGGCCAACATAGAAAGAGTGCCTAAAGGGGATATGATACCACAAGAGGGGAAAGGTGAGGGGGTCTAATGGGGGATTATTCCAAAAAACATCTACCTTATGTTACCTTGAACCTTCACTCTTTTAAAAATATGAGTTTTCAAAGTTAAATAGGTTCATAGGAGTGGAGGAAGCAAATTCCTCAATATAAGCCATCATTTCCTAAACATTAGCAAGCCATGTTCCCTACATTCTTGGAACTAGGAAGAGTTGAATTAGGTCTCTCTTGTTATCTTTCACTCATGTAACAAGAAGGGAAATTCAAATGGAAAAAGGGAGACAATTTTTGGAAGAGGGAAAAAGGAAAAAGGAGAGTTCTTACAGAGAGAAGAATCCTGCCATAGCCTGTGAAAGAAGAACCATGAAATGAAGCCATGGGAGGTTCAGGAAAAGCCAAGAACCAATATAACTTCCGCAAGAGTTGAAGGAAAATATATTGGACCTTTCCATGAACACACTAAATAGCATTGCAAGGAGTATACTACCGAGGGACTATTGAGCAGAGAAGGAAGACCTCCTTGTTTTGTGTAGGCAAGTATTGTGGATGCCAAGGGTTTCTTTGTTCTTGCTTTGTGAATTAATAGACCAACCTAAGTATTATGCATTACTTATTTTCCTTGGTGGTATCATAGCTTAGTTAGGGGGTGGTGTCCATAGAGGACTAACTACGGTTGGGTGGAAATCACTTACTCTACCAATTGTTTGGTTTGTAGATTTCAAACAAACAAGTTCATGTTGCTATTTAATTGAGATAGTATGTTGTTTTAAGTTGTGGTTTCATGTCTTGGATGCTGTAGAATGAATTCTATAGGTTTATTGTTTGTTGTAATGAGTAATCCATGCTATGTTACATTATTCTCACAACTTCAATTTGAAATCTACCTCAACTGTAGTGTTATATATGTTGTGTGAATGATTATTTGGTTATCTACACTGCATATAAATTGCTTATGATTGGATTCAATATATTATTATGCACATGCCCTATATCATGATTCTGAATGTACACAATTTTATTCCATGAAAATATACAGATAGAAACAAATTAGTTTCCCTATAATGGTTGGTATTTTGATATCATAAGAGACATGAGATCAGGATTATGATTTAAGAAGAGAAACCTCGTTAATATTTTTGAAGAATTCAATTCGTTCTGTTTTGTAGCAGAGTAGAGGTTGATTCCAATCCAATAGGAAGCATAATGAGGTCGGTCATTCCACTTTGTAAGAGAGTCGAGGAATACTATACCTCACAAATGTACTGCATCACATGTAGCAACCACCTTATATTTTGAGAGAATAATTCAATATGTTCATTTTCCATGCTCTTCTTCTACAAACGAATAATTGTAGGTAAGGCACATACTTGGTAGATATAATTATTGTAATTCTTCAATGGCTTCGAAATCTCCTCCAGATGAGTTTGTTTCCAAGGAAAATCACAAGCCACAACGAATTGGTATGTTTATATAGCCATCTCCATTTGCATATAGTTTAGGATACAAAAGAAAATCACTTCCAAAATTTCATCATATATGAAAACAACATCATCACCTGACAATCTGGAGATGATTGCATACACTCCCTTAAGTGAAGTCACCATAGTTTGACATCACCTGGAGTAGGAGTTATGCCTAGGTTTGCTAGCTTGTGACCTTTCAAATTAAATCTTCTTGTAATGTGTGTATGATGTGTGTTGAAATTTTGGAAGTATTGCATACTCCCACATATAATGTATCAAAAGATTTACATTTCTGGCTTATTATTCCCTTTCATTATCTCTATGGTTAGTTGGGAATCACCATAGCACTGAAGTTTGCTGATGTTTTTAATTTACGAGTCAATTAATTTGCTTAGGGCATGAAATTGATGTTGTTTCTAGGATCTAAGAAAATTTTATTCATACCCCTCTTAGGTTGGTGATGAGGCCACCTTTTGATTTTCTTGAGAAAACTCTTTACTTAGTTACCTATGGTATCGAGATAAATTTCCCCAAAGAAATTCCAACGACTTCAAACAAAGTTTCATACTAGAATTCTAAATTCAACCGGATCAAGAATATCTCAGGAAAATCTTGTATGTTGTCAAACTTGATCTACATAAATTCCATTAAAGCTCATATTTACCCATGAAATAGTGGGCCTCTAAAAAATAAATTATGTTTTCACTCTCTAAAAAAAATACAACTATATATCCTCTAGCTAAGTTGGTTACCTTGGTTGTTCCTTGAAGCTTTGAATTTGTGGTGGTCCAATTAGAGATAGTATAGTGTGATGGTTGAGCAATAATATATCTACAGATCAAATCTTGTAGATTTCATTATCAAAGGTTCTCAACCATAGATTAAGGATGGTCTCCTTTGCTTCTTTAAACATCTGTTGCTCTTGAGGAAGTCAAATTATTGAGATGAACAGTCCTCTACAATGTTGGTTGATTTCCAACAACTTGATTTCGTTCTCAAACTTTGATTGATGTAACTGGATTATTGTGGATTTATAAATTATAAAAAATGTTAAACATTAACCCAGACTCCATTCAAATGTTTATTGAATTCTGAATTTGTACTGAAGTAAAAATTAACATGACACAATGTGTTGGTTCTTGAGGATTGATATTTGAGGAATATGAACCAAATACTAAATACTTCATCCATAATTGAGCATAGACATTTAAATTCTGTGTAGATAATCACTCTAAACTTTATTTTATTAAATGTAGTGATGGAATTGTTACATTGTTATAGCAACACTGAGAACAACAATCAAGAAGATTACTCTACATTACTCAAGTAATCAACTAATACGACTAGGGGTATGATCGAGCCTCCTTAGTTAGCACCCTGAGAAATTGGGTCAAGTACTACAGTTGGACCTCGCATGTATATCAAATATATATAACACTCGACTCTTCCTTGCTCTCAGGACCCTTGAAACCCTACTCTTGGCTACAAATCATAAAATTCCTACATAAACTATAGTATTGAGAATTTCAACATCCTGTGAGTGCAGTATTTTTTTAGGTGGCAATATAAATCCACATGAGTAAAAAAAATAACAATCTAGGTCCTAATTGCACCCTTATTTGAGACCTATCTCAATAGAATCATTGTGTTGAGTTAATTGTCATGGTACAACTCTCCAATTATCCTTTCTGGTGGACATGTTCACCCCACTACCAAATGACTATCTCAATCGACCGAGCACACAATGTTGATTGACTTGGTACCACTCTTCGATAACCTTTCTATGTATACCCAAGGAAATAAGTTCACCACCAAATTATCCTCTTTGGCAACTCAATGTGATGAGTTGTAGAACAAAATAGAACACAACCACTCCTCTGCCTAGCAAAATTTTGCTTCCATCAATAAAAATCTCACCATATTGGACTTAGTCCCAGATCAACTGTCCCAACTCATGGAAATATGAAATGGTTATTAGTGCTAATACCTACCATCCCAATAGGACATATCTTAATCATCCAATCCCATGGGGCCTCACTCTAACCCATTTTTCCGTGACCCTGTGACTCATATGTGGCATAGACTCCCTAAAGTGGATCTCAACAAATTTTACGGCTTTGATCCCATAGGTTGGGTCACTCATATGGAATATTTTTTTCCCTACATGGCATCATCGATGACTTAATGAAATCTCATGGGGGTGTCTTATACTCAGATCTTGAATGATGGAAATTATGGCAATGACATGAGAACTCCCACCAAGTTTATATTGCTTGGACACAATTTTTCTCAGATATCTATGAAGGATTTGAAACAAATACTCATTATTTAGGTTGGATGAACAAACTTAAATAATCCGGTATTGTCAAAGAGTTCATATCAACTTTAAAGCTACTTACCATATGCATCGAAGACATGTCAGATACCTTATTTTGAGAATTCTTTATCAATGGTATGAAGGAATAGATAAGTTCCCAAGTCTTAATGTCTCGTCCTACTACTTGGTTGGAAGCGTCTCAAATATAAAGGGAATCTGAAAAGGTGGTGAATTCCCAAATAAAAGAGACAACATATATTTTGTGTCCATGTCCCACTATTTCTGCCCATACCAATACCTCTCCATCCCTCAAGATCCACAAGTTAAGTCACACTGAAATGATTTGCTAAAATTGTGATGACAAATATTTTTCTGGGCATAATTGTAAGGATAAAAAACTCTTTATGGCCATTTCAAAGGACATTTTGGATGATGAAGCTGCAACTATACCTTAGGCACCCACCTATTGGTGACATTCCTCCCTTTTCTATGTAGGATGTGGACCCCCCAATCTCCCTTCCCACGTTGACTAGTATTTCAACTCCCCAAACCCTCAAATTGATTGGATGCATCAAACATCACAAAGTCATTATCTTAATTGACAATGGGAGCATCCATACTTTCATTCACTGATGTGTATCCCAAGAAATACACTGCTATATCCATGCTATGA
>ML782299.1:109609-119940 GCA_009831015.1 Picea engelmannii
AAAGATACTTTTCCCGTCCCGAATACATGAGTCTCATCTATGTTATTTGATTTATGTTTTATCTCTAACCCTCTAGTAGATCAGTAGCATGCATGCGTAGTTTTGTCTTGATTGTAGGAAGCTTTGTGGAAGGAGCAGCAACAACAAGGAGATAAAAGCTCAACAGAGGATCTACTTCAACCGTTGATAAAAAAAGGTTAGTTGATTCTTCCCATGTTTGCCTGAGAAAAGGGGTTATAGGTTTGGGTAGGAGGTTAAAAGTTATTCTTGAAGGGTCATGATCTGCGTACAAGTTTAAAGCCCTAGCTTGTTAGTCCGTAGGGTAGAATACCCCACAACAGGTAGGGGCATGTTAATCCCTAGATATTGAGTTATCACATTTATATTGTTATATTATTGTGGTTGCATAGACCCTTTAATTATAATTGTACCCTGTGTCTCCTATATATACCAAGGAGTCCTAGTTTTAGAAATCATCTCATCTTATACATTTGTTATATTGTAAAAGTAGGTTTCCCCCACAAAGAGGCTTATCATTCATTCTTCTATATAATTCTTAAGGCGTGGATATTATTACTCCTCTTTCTATTTTCAAGATATTTGGGTTTTTGTTGCCTACAACTATTGAGGTGGTCCTTATATAGTGGAAGGGTAGGTACTTATATAGTGGAAGGATACATCACCCAAGTATCCCACATGTGAACCAATAGAGAGCCTAACGATTATCTAGGAGGTCCTTATACAGTGGAAGGACACACCGCTCGAGGATGCCACATGGGAACCAACATAGATCCTTCAACAATTCCCTCATTTCCAACCTTGAGGACAATACTTCCTTTCTAAGGGCGAGGAAATGTTAGGTTCCTATCCTAAACCCCTAAGTAGATAGATAGGTTTCTATGTAAGGAGGCCATCTCTAGTAAATAAGGCCCATGTAGTAGTGTGAAAGAAATAATTGTAAGAAGGAATACTAGAAGGTTCTGCCTACGAGAAAGTTGCTTCTCTAGAATGTTCCTAGGAGGTAGATAGAACTACATAAAGAAGTAAAAGACATGTAATGAGATGTCTTGTGAATTTTATTGTAATTAAATCTCTATTCAATTGGAGGTTCCTCCTCCAAGAGGCAAGTGAACCTTGCTTTCATCAATAAAGGTATAACATTTTACGGTGTTATGGTTCTTCATTTGGATATTGTGATTTCAATCTATCATTTATGTAGTAAATCTGGGTAAAATCTATTATTTTTGCTTTGCATATTTAAATTTACTAATAAAGAGCACTACACTAAGATTGAATCAAGGGTGCAAAGCTTAAGTCTTTATCAATTTACTTGGAAGGTGTCCCAAAGTGGGAACCCACAAGGTCTAGTAAGGTCAAACATGTAACCAATAATCAATATGAAAGGTGAAAAAGGGTGAGGGGACCTTATAAAAGCACCACAACATTAGGATGAACCATAATAATGCACCTATGATAAGAGGAAAGTAGACCAATACATGGGAGTTATCACTAGGACAAGTGGAAGCCCCTTGTAGTCATCCATGTGTGGGTCATGTATGGCTAGTGCGCAATGGATACTCTCCACACCCACACCCAAAAGGGTATGTTTACGAAGAGTAAAAAGCTTGAAATCCACACACTACAATGGTTATTTAATTGGAAGACATGCTTCAAACTCTTTTCTAAATTCTCAAATAATAGACGAATTTTTTTAAAGTGCATTGATGAAGGTTATTTCATGGACTAGTTCAAACAAACCCTACAGACGATTACAACAAGCCTTTTTGAATTAAACCACATGATCTGGAATGGATTAAGTATGAAATGAAAGACAACAATAATACATAAAAGAAACATGGAGACATAATGAAAAACAAATTCTAATCCTCGAGGGACAATGAAACCATTGTACAGATACAATGGCTAGAAGAGATGTGTCTGCTACACTCATTCGCAAAATTCCCTTAACTAGAAGGATAAAATCTCCTTTTGTTACAACATGAAGCATAGGTGCACAAACCCTAAAGCATAAAACCTAAACCTAGGGGACAAGGTAGTGAAATAAAGGTGGGCTTTCTGAAGCAAAGTTGGGCAACACCTTCATAGGGCCATAACATTTGCACACGTGCTCTAATTTAGATTCATAGTATCCCATTTGAAAGATCTCAATGATCGTTACAACATTTTGGCATTCACAAAATTGTTTAGGGAAAAATGTTGTAACAGGGAAAAAAATGTTGTTTGGGGCCTAAAAAATGAATGATAAGTTTAGGACCCAAAACACTATCAAAATTGAAAATAAGGAATGCACTATGGTACATGAAACCCTAGTGATCTAGGTGACCTTAATTTCTACATGGATTCGACTGCTAGAGGGGGTGGCTCCTCCCCTGTGTCATATTTATGAAGTAGATTCCTTCCAAGATTTGATCTCCTCGTTGATAATATCTATGAAAATCCCCCTTTCACGATTTGTTATAAGGGTGACTGAGATCCCAAAAGTTCCCCTTCTGCCTTCTAATGCACATCAAATGGATCTTAAGTTAGTAGACCAGACATTGGTTGGCCAATTCACTAGTTTTTGGCCCTCCCCTCGAGCCATGGTGATTTGGATTCAAAAGAATTGGGTAATATTGATAAAAGGTAAGCTCTCTTATTACTCCTATGATAGAGGTTTTTATGCCTTATTTTTTTAAACTAAGGAAGATATGGATTTGATATTTAGAAGTGGCCCATATTTCTATGGTACAAAAGGGTTATATTTGAATAGATGAACCCCAAATTTAATCATTAAAATGATATCCCTTTGATCATCCCATTTTGGGTTCGTATTTCCCATCTCCCACTTCATTTTTGGAATGATGATGTTTTGCGGAGTATTAGGAATACTCTGGGTACATATATTGACAAAGTTAAGGAGAGTCACAAAATGTTTGCATGTGCTAGTATATGTGTAGAAGTTGATTTGGAAAAAGGTTTACTAGAAGCAACCAAACTTACTCTTGATGATTGAAATCATATCCAACTTGTGGATTAGGAACAACTTCCTTTTAAATGTAAAAAAATCCATGAATATGGGCACTTTGCAACAAATTGTCTTAAGAACTTAGCCGTGGAGCAAGGGCTTCAAGAAAAACAAAACTAGTGGAAACAAGTATGGAAGAAGAAGCCCCAAAAAAGAAAATAAACAATGCAACAAAATCTAAGCAAGTACCATCATCGGGTGTAGTCACATAGCCCTTTGGATCAGAGAAATTTTCTGGACAATGAACCATGGTAGGCACATATAACGACTCAATAATTGGAGCCAAATGAAATTATTTAAATGGACCTCATGGAGCAGTAGCTAGTCCAAATCGAAACTGGTATGAAATTCTTGCAGATGGAGATAATGTCCCTACTTCAAAAATAGTATGAATTCCCATGTTCAATTCCATATGTACTATAATCCCTTCAATTATGGAAGAAAATCCATATTTTTTTCCATCCTCTACAGTGGAAAGAAACATCCTTGACTAAGATGAGGATTTCCCCAAGTCCCTAAGTAAATATCCTTTCTCTACTAGTGTTGATCCTAGCACCCAACATGTGGAGGAAGGGGGATTGGATGAGGATAAGGAAGAATAGGTCAAAGAAGGTAACCAAAAAAAGAGGGCATAAATCCCCATAAAGAAAAAAAAGAGGTAATAGCTGAAAAAGAGAAAGAGCTAGGTCAACAAACTACTATGGATATGATATACCATAAACTCCCAATAAACACAAGGAATTAGAGTGGCACCAACCCACCCCAAGGTGGAACCTATAAACCCCCAAGTAAATGGTGAATATTATCTCCTCGAATTGTATGGGAATGAGAAGCAAATATAGATGTGAAATTAGTAATGGATTTAATCAAGACATAAAATCCTATAGTTCTTCTACTCTAGGAGACTAAGTTATAGGTTGACAAAGTCCTAAGTAAGTGCAAAAAGTTCTGGAAACAAAGTGAAGTTCAAGTTGTTAGTGCTAGAGGGGCCTCTAGCAAACTTTGCACATTATGGAATAACTCCATCTTCCAATTAATCACTAGTCAATAGACTTGACATTGGCTTCTCACAAGTTTCAAACACCATCAGTCGAGAGATATTTATAATATTGTTAATGTGTATGTGCCGTCTATTTATTATGAAAAATTTGATTGCTGGGACTCTCTATTGGAACTAAAAAGGTTGGATTTGTGGGAAAATAGTATAGTGGCCATATATTTTAATACTACTCTCAGTTAGGTAGAAAAAAAGGGGGGGAGTATAGTCAGAGATCCATTCAAGGAGAATATGGAAGATCTGAATACTTCTTGGGACTTAGTAGATATTAAACCTTCTAGGGGAGGATTTACTTGGACCAATAAATGACTTGTTCAAGGAAACATAGTTGCCAGACTTGTTAGATTTCTTATTCATAACTATTTTCTACTAAGTGTTTCTATGGATTCCTTTAGAATTTTTTCTTGGTCAACTTTAGAGCACAAACCTATTATGCTTCAACTTAAGGAAATCCCAAACTATGGTCCCATTCCATTCAAGTTTAACCGATTATGGCTCAAAAATTAGGATGCAATGGATATAATATCTAGAATATGGAGTACTTGGATAGCTGGATCACTACTGCAAATTTGGGAGCAGAAGCTCAAATGCACTAAGAATGCTCTTAAGGAATGCACCGAAGTATATTAACCCCACCTAGAAAGGAAAAACAAGAAAATAAAGACAAATTGGAAAGCATCCATGCCAGAATAAAACAAGATCAGGTCACCCATGAATTGCTATTAGAGTAGAAGGAGACCTTCCATACATATAAAAAATCTCTTAGAGCTGAAGAAACATAATGGAGACTTAATTCATGTAGTTTATGGATAGTTTTAGGAGATAGGAACACAACCTTCTTTAACAAACAAGCAAGGGCCCAATTGTGTAAAAATAATGTAAAGGCTCCTCACTTAGTTTTTTGATTTATATTTTGAATCAAGTAGAGTCGAGCCATGAGGAAAAACTGCCATGGTGGAGAACATCCCCTTCATGAAAAATTTACACTCATGAAGGAAGTCCCAAAAGAAATCTAAAAGGATAGATGGGATCTTGCTCAAGATAAGGCCCCTACATCGAATGGTTTTACAATCCATTTCTATAGGGAATGTTGGAATGTTATCAAATTTGACTTCATTAGGATGATTCAATATGTCCAAAAGTCCTTTCAGATGGGAGGTGAAACCATTTCTTCTTTTCTTGCATTTATCCCCAAAGAATATAATCCTTCCTCTTTTTCTATATTTAGGGCCATCTCTCTATGTAATGCATCTTACAAAATTATGTCCAAGGTCATAATACACCGGCTCAAGAAACTCTTTCCAAAAAGATATATGAAAATCAAAGGGGGTTCATGGAAAAAACACAAATAATGGACAATATCATATTGGGCTAGGAATCAATTCATTCCATCCTCATTAATGTAGATAAAGGTATGATTATAAAGATTGACATCACCAAAGCCTTCGACTGGGTAATATATTCCCTTCTCCTTGACTTCCTTTACATATTTGATTTCTATTCTAGTTTCATTCGTTGGATCTCTTCTTGTATCAACAATCCCTGGATCTCTCCCCTAGTTAATGGGTGATCATTTGGTTTCTTTAAAGCAAGAAAATGTCTAAGACAAGACTACCTCCTTTCTCCATTACTCTACATTATAACGACCAAAAGTTTTAACCACTCAAAATTTGTTGATGACACCCTGTTGCTAGGTGGTGCATCTATCATAATTACGAAAATATACAAGAAAAATTTGGACCTATTTATCCAAGTTTCAGGAGGACTAATTAATCATAAGACATGTAAGATATATGCATGAAATGTGATCCAACAAGTTCTTGTTGTCATTTCTAACATATTCCAATTTCCTCATCAAGATAGTTGATTATCCTTTAAATATTTATGCATTCCCATTCATTTGCACTATGCATATTCTAATTTGTGGCAATAGGTTATAAGTAAAATCATGGCCAAATTTGTCTAGTGGGGAGCACATTGGATAAACCTAGTATGGTGAGTGGTTCTTATCAAATCAGTGCTATCATCCCTTCTAGTTTTCTAATATTCATCTCTTTTATCTCTTGTTGACATAAAACATCAAATAACACAAAAGATCAGTAGGTTTTATGGCAAGGTGGAAAGACTAATAACAATATATTTCACCTTGTTAACATGACCATTGTTCGAGCTCTTAAAGATCATGGTGGACTTGGTATAAAGGAACCTGATTTGATGAATTTAGTGATGGTTGGAAGAGATTTTTATTGAGAAAATACTTCATAGATTCAAGGAAAATATGTTTGGATACAAATTATGCTTGAAGGGAAGGTTCCCCCATTTGGAAGCTTATAAAAGTTACCATCCCAATTTTCCAATACAAATTGTCTTGGGCTCCAAGAAGTGGAAGAATGCTTGAGATATGGAATGATAACATAATGAGAATTCCATTGATTATAAAAAAACATGAGCTACATCCACTAAAGGCATAACATGACACTCAAGGGGGAAAAATTCTCTTTGACATCTATAGATGGTCCCAATATGGTTGGTGATCTGGTTGGAATTTTGACACTCCTCCTTTGGACTTAACCCCCCTTATTCACCAACTGCTTAACAATCTCAAAGGCTGTGCACCTAAAAGAAGATTCTCCTTTGATCAAAGAGTCTAGGGAATGACTGATTATACTACCAAGAAAGGTTATGGGTTCAAGCTAGAGGATATATCTCTTCCTCCTAGAGTGTCTATATGGAATAAAATTTTTCATCCAGATGACATTCCAAAAATCAATATGTTTTGTTGTATTTTGGTGCAAGGAAAAATCTTGATAGAAAAAAATCTGGCCAAGCGAGGAATTCATGGCCAATATAGATGTGTCCTATGCTTGGATGAAATTAAAATCACTCACCATCTATTCTTGGAATGAAAATTCATAACCCAAGTATGGAAAAATGCAATGAAGGGGTTTGAGCATCGATTTTGTAATCTAGAAACTTGGAAAAACTTATTTGATAAGTGGTTCTATTTGTAAAAGGATTCCCTCAAAAGCAAACCTATACTGCAATTCTTTTGGGCATCCTTACCTAAATATATTTGCTAGAAAGTGTGGATTGTTATAAATAGAGTGATCTTTCAATAACAATCCACCAAGCCTAAGCTTGTGGCTAACAGATCCATAACCCTTTTGGCATAGTACATTAATGTCAAAATATTTCATCGTTATGAATTCCAAATATTAGAGCAAGATGAGATGAAATGGTTGGAACAATTCAACATTTTATACTTCTAACAGTTTTAGAGGGAGATCTGATCATCCAAGATGAAGCTGGCAACTTTGATTGAAAAAGGAGGAATTTCATGCATGGAAAGAACAACAATCCTATTTTTTCCTTTTCGTTGATGGTGTGTCCAAGAAGAATCCTGGGGTTGTAGGCACTTGGGGGGGTGATAGTGTTGGATCACTTATGCACATCCTTCCTAACACTAGGGGGTTGATGACCCAGAATTCATCCAATGTTTAAAAAAAACCCCAAGGCGTCGACATATCAATCTTCAATTAGAGACCAAAGAAGGCCTCACATGAGATGCCATAAGAATCATAGAGACCATTTGGTTTTGTGTCAGAGATGAAGGGATAAATCATACCAAGAATCCACTCGGGATAACATTCATATACTCCATCACAGTTCATTAACATACTATAAACATAAATTATTAACTCATTCATACATTAAACTTAGAATAAACAAAACCATGGACAACCAGAACTATAGATCGATACATTAACAAACCCAAAATGCAATAGGAATATCGCCCTGTGCTCTGATACATTCTACAAGTGATGCACTATAAGACACTATGCGCTCTTTTCTTAGATTCTGCACATACTACTGTTATGCATGATTTTGGTCACTCTAGTGATGTCTATACAAGTGATGTGTTCAGGCTCCCACAAGGACTTTTTGCCTGAGAAAAGTGACTTCTGTCTTCTTCCAAAAAACACATTTTTAAGATGAGTTCACAGGATGCCTATGTTAAAGGGTGTGAGAATCCCTCATTCTCGCAGGCCACTCACACTTAGGGTGCGAACCCCTATGTTACTAGCGCATGTTGTTTGTTTACCCAAGTTGGCCATAAAATTTCTTTCATAAGATTCCAACTCGATCACAATTGACCCTCCACGTTGTTCACGTAGAATGCAAGGCCTACCCTGAGAAGATCTGGAAGGTTTTCAACCCTTGCCTACCAACTCACTGGAGGGCTCTCCTCAATAGAGTGAAGTCCAAGTTGTCGCCACTCCACAAGTGGAAAGTGTTGGAAATATGGATATAGCAGAGATGACGCAGATGGTCAAGGTTGTCATTGATGGCAATCGGTTGGTTATAGAACACGCACAAGAGATGCTGGAACACAGAAGCTGAAACACGCTGAAACGATGCTGGAACACAAATGATGGAACACAGATGCTGGAACGCAGATGATGAAACACAAGGTTGTCATTGAGGGAAATCGGTCAGTTGGTCAAGGTTGTCATTGAGGGAAATCGGTCAGTTGGTCAAGGTTGTCATTGATGGCAATCGGTTGGTTATAGAGCACGCACAAGAGATGCTGGAACACAGAAGTTGAAACACGCTGAAACGAAGATGGAACATAGAAGCTGGAACATAGATGCTGGAACAAAGATGCTGAAACACAAGTGTTGGAACACAGAAGCTGAAACACAAATGATGAAACACAAATGCTGGAACACAGATGCTGGAACGCAGATGCTGAAACACAAGGTTGTCATTGAGGGAAATTGGTCAGTTGGTCAAGGTTGTCATTGATGGAAATCGATTGGTTATAGAGCACGCACAAGAGATGCTGGAACACAGAAGCTGAAACACGCTGAAACGAAGCTGGAACATAGAAGCTGGAACACAGATGCTGGAACGCAGATGATGAAACACAGATGCAGAAACACAATGCTGAAACATAGCTGGAACTTATGCTGAAACACAGTGCTGTAACAGCTGAAACACAGTAGTGTTACATATGCTGAAACACAGTGTTGCATGATGTGGCATGCATAGAGGAGGCATGCAAAGAGCCAACTCAGAAAATCAGGGAGAATGCTGGCATGCAAAAATCAAGAAGAAAGAATGAAAGAAAGGGAAACTGCAGTTGGAGTTGAGAAAAGCGGAATGACTTTCAGTCTAAAAATAGACTGGCAGTTAAGACAGGAGTAACACAACATTGCATGATGTGGCATGCGTAGAGGAGGCATGCAAAGAGCCAGTTCAGAAAATCAGGGAGAATGTCGGCATGCGAAAAGCAGAAGAAAGAATGGAAGAAAGGGAAACTGCAGTCGCAAGGAAAACCTCTACATGTGGTGAATCTATATAATGCGCTGGAATAGAGATGAGGTGTTGTTGAAAATGAGATAGAGAGAGAGCTCTGCAGGTGAGAAAAGAAAGAGGAGAATCTGAGCGACACAGAAGAAGCTGAGAATGGGCTGCAGAGGACGGTGAAGCAGAGCAGCAGATCAGAGACAGTGAAGAACGCATAGTAGATCAGCAGAAAGGGTAAGCAAGCTATATCAGAATGAACCAGTTGATTTAAGCAATATTTATTTTGACAAATAAGGGTGGTAGGGTGGTGTTAGGGAGATGAATGTCTCTTTCTCTGCAAGTAGGTGCTTGTAGAATCTGAAGGTTGGTGCCTTCACTCAGTTGGTGCTGAAGTAAAAAGGAAGTCGGTGCTTCCACCCAGTGGGTGCTGGGATTCTGTGGGAGTTGGTGCTCTCAGCCAGTTGCTGCTGACAATCAGAGGTTGTAGCCTCTATGAGTTGGTGCTCATAAAAGATGAGATGTAATGCAGTTGGAGCTTGCTTAACATCGTAAGAAGATGAGGTTTTTTTTCCCTGGTTGGGTTTCCTCTTGAAAAATCTGTGTCTCATACTTGTGAGTGAATGCTGTGTGTGATTGCTATTCTTTATGTTATCTACTTTATGTTTATAACTCTGAATTTCACAGTAAAGACTCACTGCCACTAAAATTAATGATTCAAGATTGAAAACAAGAGAGATTGTTAATAATCTACACTAACTGATTCACCCCCCCCTCTCAGTTAGTTCATACCTGTAAAAATTGGTATCAGAGTGGGTTCCTTTAGTGTAAGGAAGATCCTGCAGTGAAATCATGACTAGTCATGATGGTTCAACCAACAAGGCACCCATTTTTAATGGCACAAATTTTGCCTTCTGGAAGGTAAGAATGAGAACATACTTA
>ML782299.1:124694-147177 GCA_009831015.1 Picea engelmannii
CCCTCCACGGAGCAGATTGCTGATCTATTTACCAAACCATTACCCAAGGCACAGTTTGAATACCTCAGACAGAAGATGGGTGTCCTACCCTTCTCTAACTAACCTCTGCACTTTGTCAGGGGGAGCGTGTGCTTAACAACTCGTCTGAAGAGACATTTTGGTCTTTATACCAGTAGTGAATATATGCGTGTAGCTATGTTGAGTTTGGTCATGAGCAACAAAGATGGACATTCTTATAAGAAGTGTTCTTGAAGTAATTGGCAGGAGAAAATGTGTACAAGACAGAGCATAGACGATTGATTAGAGGAGCGCAGGTCCAAAGGATCTTTTCACAAGAAGCCTGGTTACTGAACATGGTAAAATGACAGCAAGTGAAAATACATAGAGATCAGAGCCAATCCCTTTTCTTGGTATTACCGTTGAGCGCATGCAGTCAGGGGGAGCTTGAGGAGAACAATTTAACCCTTTGCCCTTGATGTCAAAGGGGGAGAAATGAAAGACATATTGCCATCAATGCCAAAGGGGGAGATTGTTGGAAATATGGCTATAGCAGAGATGACGCAGATGGTCAAGGTTGTCATTGATGGCAATCGGTTGGTTATAGAACACACACAAGAGATGCTGGAACACAGAAGCTGAAACATGCTGAAATGATGCTGGAACACAGATGCTGGAACGTAGATGCTGAAACACAAGGTTGTCATTGAGGGAAATCGGTCAGTTGGTCAAGGTTGTCATTGATGGAATTCGGTTGGTTATAGAGCACGCACAAGAGATGCTGGAACACAGAAGTTGAAACACGCTGAAATGAAGATGGAACATAGAAGCTGGAACATAGATGCTGGAACACAGATGCTGAAACACAAATGCTGGAACACAAGTGCTGGAACACAGAAGCTGAAACACAAATGCTGAAACACAAATGCTGAAACACAAATGCTGGAACACAGATGCTGGAACGCAGATGCTGAAACACAAGGTTGTCATTAAGGGAAATTGGTCAGTTGGTCAAGGTTGTCATTGATGGCAATCGGTTGGTTATAGAGCACGCACAAGAGATGATGGAACACAGAAGCTGAAACACGCTGAAATGAAGCTGGAACATAGAAGCTGGAACACAGATGATGGAACGCAGATGCTGAAACACAGATGCAGAAACACAATGCTGAAACAGAGCTGGAACTTATGCTGAAACACAGTGCTGTAACAGCTGAAACACAGTAGTGTTACATATGCTGAAACACAGTGCTAGGCTGAAACACAGTGTTGCATGATGTGGCATGCATAGAGGAGTCATGCAAAGAGCCAGCTCAGAAAATCAGGGAGAATGATGGCATGCAAAAATCAAGAAGACAGAATGAAAGAAAGGGAAACTGCAGTTGGAGTTGAGAAAAGCGGAATGACTTTCAGTCTAAAAATAGACTAGCAGTTAAGACAGGAGTAACACAGCGTTGCATGATGTGGCATGCGTAGAGGAGGCATGTAAAGAGCCAGTTCATAAAATCAGGGAAAATGCTGGCATGCGAAAAGCAGAAGAAAGAATGGAAGAAAGGGAAACTGCAGTTGGAGTTGAGAAACGCAAGGAAAACCTCTACATGTGGTGAATCTATATAATGCGCTGGAACAAAGATGAGGTGTTGTTGAAAATGAGACAGAGAGAGAGCTCTGCAGGTGAGAAAAGGAAGAGGAGAATCTGAGCGACACAGAAGAAGCTGAGAATGGGTTGAAGAGGACGGTGAAGAAGAGCAGCAGATCAGAGACAGTGAAGAACACAGAGTAGATCAGAAGAAAGGGTAAGCAAGCTATATCAGAATGAACCAGTTGATTTAAGCAATATTTATTTTGACAAATAAGGGTGGTAGGGTGGTGCTAGGGAGACGAATGTCTCTTTCTCTGCAAGTGGGTGCTTGTAGAATCTGAAGGTTGGTGCCTTCACTCAATTGGTGCTGAAGTAAAAAGGAAGTCGGTGCTTCCACCCAGTGGGTGCTGGGATTCTGTGGGAGTTGGTGCTCTCAGCCAGTTGGTGCTGGAAATCATAGGTTGTAGCCTCTATGAGTTGGTGCTCATAAAAGATGAGATGTAACGCAATTGGAGCTTGCTTAACATCTTAAGAAGACGAGGTTTTTTTCCCTGGTTGGGTTTCCTCTTGAAAAATCTGTGTCTCATACTTGTGAGTGAATGCTGTGTGTGATTGCTATTCTTTATGTTATCTGCTTTATGTTTATAACTCTGAATTTCACAGTAAAGACTCACTGCCACTAAAATTAATGATTCAAGATTGAAAACAAGAGAGATTGTTAATAATCTACACTAACTGATTCACCCCCCCCTCTCAGTTAGTTCATACCTGTAACAGAAAGAACTAACTCTTTAGAACGGTTTCGAATTACCAATTCTCGAGAGGAATTTCTACTTCCTACCGACTTTGAGAGACGTATTATTTGAGTGAATTCTTCTGGAGATCTAGTTGTTCAGTCTTCTGGATCACCAACTGGACCTTTCATAGGACCTGAGGGTCAAGATCCTTTTTGGACTACTGGAATTTTTTGGTGGGATCTCTTTGGCTCAGGAGCAGGCATTGATATCACTGTCACACCTGAGCTGCCTGAAACATCTGATCCAGGCGCAATACCTTTTACTACTACATATTATTTTCCTGGTACAGACACTCCACCAGCTGACCACATCTTGACTCTCCCTCTACAAAAATTCCATTACACAATGGTCCTGGATACTACAAGTCCTCACACCAAGATTACAATGGCTAGCCAAGCCCCCATTGGCACACCGCTTTCGCCCAGAAACACCCCACCACTTCCACCTCGATATCATGCGTTGAATGCTTCTATTCCCGCTCCTACACAAATCTCATTCCGGATTCCCGACAGTTCCACTCCTTCTGGGCACCATCTTCTCAGTTTCATTCCAACACTTCCTCCACCCCCTTTTAGAGGACCTCTTCCATCCTCTATTAGAGGCACTGATCCTAGTGGCACCATCCCTTCTTTCACACCTAATTACCAGATTCCTGTTGGTGGATAATTTCACCAAGGGGGCCAAACTCAACCCCCTTTTGCAAGACAAATCCCCACTGGGATGCAACCCCTGATTGGAGGGAAACCCCCATCGACCCCACCCTATGGAAAAAACATACCTCCATCCTTGGCCCAGTATTGGAATCATCTTATACAACATAATCCTCACTTGACTGGGGGGCAACAACCTCAAGCTAGCTTCGTCATACCCCCTAGTACAGGCCAACACTATCCAGGCACGTCTAATCCTATTTGGGTCTTGAATGCTCAACCCCACACCCCTGTTCAAGGGTACAACCTTATGAATTACTTGCTTCCACACCAACAACCGAATCTTCCTGGATCTTCGCATTATATGCAGACTGCTTATGGTCCCACTGGTTTACCGACGGGACTCCCTCCCCAAAGTCACCAGTACCCACATGTGAATAGACAATTAACTTTCTTAGCCACTCTGGACCTCCTAGATCTGTCAAGGATTTTAAATGATCCAATCCGTCACTCTCCTCAATGGCCCTCCATACTGGCCAAACCACCATCCGACATCCCTAAATTCGATGGAAAATTGGGAGAGTACCCGAACAATCATGTAATGACTTTTCACCTTTGGTGTTCATCCAACTCCTTGATGGATGACTCTATTCGTTTACGCCTTTTTTAGTGAACCCTCATAGGTTCCACCATGAAGTGGTATATAGAATTTCCATGAGGCTTCTTCACTGACTTCAACACCCTTGCTATGGCTTTCCTCAACCACTACCAGTTACTGATTCGCTACGAAATGGGAACCGAGATTTTGAGTTCTTTCAAACAAACTAAGGCCACTCATATCTCTGATCACATTCATGAGTGGCGATGGAGGCGACGTCTCATCAAACTCAAACTTCCTGATCAGTTGCTGGCAGAGTGGTTCACAAAATCATTCGTGAATGACATCACTCGTGACATTGCCATGGGTGGAGTTGTCACTGAAGAACAGGCAATCAGTGATGCCCAATACCTAGACCTCGTTTACTCACAAATGGGTACTCTACGAATTACTCCCTGACACACCTCATCCTTATACTTCTGCTACTCCAACCACTCCCACTGCTTCTCATGCAGCTGATGGTGTGATTGGCACTTTCCATGCCCAACCGCATTTCGTCCAGACCTTTGGCAACAACCCCAAACCTATTTCTTGTAATGTTCAAAATGCTCCGTCTCTTACCCCTCCCACTGGCAAGACTTCTGAGGTAAATTCTGTTCAATCTACCCTCGCCGGCAAAAATAAATCCAAAAAAGGAAAGGGTAAGACCAAGGAGGATAAAAATAATCTACAAACTGAGAAAACCAAAACACCACCTATTGACAATAGGGATAAGCGCAAACCCCGATACCCTTGTCTTATCTGTGGTGATGATCACTACACTAAGGATTGTCCATGATGAGCCGAGGTTACTAAGTTCCTTCAAGGGACCACAAAACCCCCCACTTTGGCCATATTGTCACAACCCTTCCCTTCTCAACAATAGGCCTAGTTGGTCATTCATGACGAACCTTCCCCCTCCAATACATCCTATGTCTTAATGTGTATAGGTGATTCAAAGAATAATGACATCACAATTACCACTCGAGCCAAAGATTATTCTTCCTCCAAAGAGAAGGTCGATGTAATACCTCCTTTAGTGGTCCAAACATCTCCCACGACTCCACCTACCAACAATCCTCTTCATCTCGAACGATCGAGCCTAGACACAGTTCTTCGCCCTCCTCCAAAGGGTGTCATTCAGAAATCGGCTTTCAATCCTCATGCACGTGCTGCCCAGAACTACAGTATTGTTGAAGATCTGGCCCAAGCACCATCCACGATGTCAGCCCTCGAAGTCCTTCAAATTTTTCCTATACAACATAAGGCACTGTTGAAAGCTATTGGTGGAATCGACCCTACAGATACGAATTTAATAATTTTTGACTTGGAAAATCACATTCCAAGGTTACCCCCTCAAATCGCATTCCAAATACAAGTTATTGTCTCCGACAAAAAAAATTTGTATTATAGTTATTGATGAGGGTGCCTCGACGTGTGTCATGTCTATTACCTGCTGGAAAGCCATCGACTCTCCTCCTTTGACTGAATCCTGCAACACGCTCAAATCCTTCAATGGCTCTAGTTTTAAGCCTTACGGTGTCCTTCCTTCGTTACCTATTACGTTAGAAGGAAAAACGGTCCAAGTTGAAGTGGAGGTCTTTGATGCTCCTCTCGATTACAAACTTCTACTTGGCCGTAGATGGATTGATTCCATGCGTGCAGTTGTGTTGACTCTTTTCCACGTCGTGCATTTCCCACATTAAGTAAAAGTAGTGACCGTCGACTAATTGGCATTCTTCCACTCCGATACATGTACCAGCAACGTACCGTTCATTGCAAAAACCACTCTTGGATACGAGAACGTCGGTGTGGGTCTTATTAAAGATTCCTCGTTAATGGGTACTTTCCCCATACCACCACCTGATGTTCCACATCCATTTTTCGCCTCGATCAACATGATCTCCACCTCTATTCACGGGACCCCCATGTCTTACGACCCATGGATGGTACCCAACCCCAACGATCATCTTCATTATGGCGACAGAATGCCTTTGAGTCCGGTTGAATCCACTTATCAAGCCATTCAATTGGCAACCCTTTCTACCCCCTCTCTTGGTCATTTATCTCCAGATCCATTCCGCGTCATTTTTCCCACGGACGAGATGATTATGTCTGTTATGTCCATGGAAGAAACCCCTTGGGATGATGGACATCATCATTCCATCCTCTTCCTGGAACAACACACCATCAAGGGTTACCAATGGATCTCGATCCCGTCGACTGTTGTTGTCATTTCTACCATTCCCGAGTCTACACATGATCTGTTCTATGAAGGGAACTTAAGTAATATCTCACCCACCATCCCCCTTGACATATCCATAAAACCTGGAATTGTCGAAAATGTGCATATCAGAGCTTTGTGTTCCCATGACGAAGTTGTCACCTACAAGTCTCTTTTCCAAGAATTTTGTGACGTCTTCGCCTGGAGCTATGAAGAAATGCTGGGTATTGACCCTGACATTGTGATACATGAGATTAAGACATACCCAGACGCTAAACCCGTCCGGCAACGACTTCGTCCAGTCCACCCATGTAAAGAAGCCGCTATCAAACTTGAAGTTGAGAAACTTCTTAAGGATGGCTTCATTTACCCGGTGGCTCTAACTAACTGGGTTTCCAATCTCGTTCCAATCAACAAGAAACAAGGCACAATCCGCATGTGCGTTGATTATAGGGACATTAACAAATCTTATCCTAAGGACAACTTTCCTACCCCCTTCATTGACCAGATCATCGACGATTGTGTCAAAATAAAAATCTTCTCTCTGATGGATGGTTTCTCCAGATATAATCAAATCAATATTGTACCAGTGGACCAACACAAGACCGCTTTTATTTGTCCTTGGGGCACTTTTTCCTATTGGAAGCTCCCATTTAGTTTAAAGAATGCCGGTGCAACTTTTCAACATGCTATGTCTTACGCCTTTCATGACATAAAGTACATTGTGCAGCCATATCTCGATGACTTATCTGCTCATTCCATGCGCCGTGTAGATCATCCAATACACCTCCGTGCCATTTTCCTTTGATGTCGGTTTTACCATATACACTTGAATCCCCATAAATGTGTTTTCTGCATAGAATCTGACCGACTTATGGGATTTATTGTTTCATGTCAAGGGATCAGGGTAGATCCTTTGAAGGTCGAGGCGATTCTCAATCTCCCTCCTCCTTCCTCACTTCGCCAGTTACAAAGTTTGCAAGGGAAGGCAAACTTTCTCCGTCGTTTTATCTCAAACTATGCTGAGCTAACTCTTGGATTTACGTGACTGCTCAAGAAAGGTTCTGAGTTCATATGGGATACCACTGCCAACAAAGCTTTTGAAGCTTTGAAACTGTCTTTGACACGTACCCCACTACTCTCCCCACTTGATTACAGTCAGGATTATTTCCTTTACCTCGCAGCCTCAGAATATACCATCGCTATGGTTCTCATCCAGGAGGATGATTTTCATGACGAAAATGTCATTTATTACTTGAGTCGGAGTCTCACAACTACCAAAACTAAGTATTTACATGTTGAAAAAATGGCCTTGGTAGTCGTCCAAGCTGTTCAACGTTTTCGGCACTATATCCTTTCTCGCAAGACTATGGTAATTTCTAAATGCAACCTTATGCAACACATTCCTACATGCCAATTGCTAGGGGGAAATTACTCCAAATGGATCGTAATACTCTAGGATTTTGACTTAGAATTCAAATGCACTAAGTCCAAGAAATCCTTGGTGTTTGCTGAGTTGATATGCGACTTTCCTTGCTCTGAAACGGAAAATGTAGCAACCGATTCATTACCTGATGAATCCCTTTTCCTGATTAGTTCTGATGACCTTTGGTACAGAGATATCATCATATATCTCCAGACCCAGACTTTTTGGCCCAATTTGTCTAGCACTAACCGCCGTCGAATACGCTACCAAGCTCATCAGTATATTATCCTCGGTGATACTCTTTATCGTCGTGGGATTGACTCCATTTTTTGACGCTGCCTCACATTTGATGAAGCCGAGAAAGCCCTCAATGACTTCCATTCCAGAGCTTGTGGTGGTCACATGTCTGGGTACGCTACTGCCCAGAAGATCTTACGGGCAAGGTATTTTTGGCCTTCTTTATTCAATGATTGTATCATTGCTGTCCAAAAATGCCATGCTTGCCAGACCTACAACAATAAAATACGATCACACCCTACTCCTCTACACCCTTTGGTCTCCGTTGGTCCTTTTGCGAAATGGGGTATCGATTTCATGACATGTCACCCTCACTCAACTGGGGGGCATGGATACATTATTGTAGCCGTAGATTATTTTACGAAATGGGCCGAGGCGATGCCAACATTCAATAATACCAGAAGGACTGCAGGATTATTCGTATTCAATCACATCATTGCTCGTTTTGGTGTTCCTCAGGCTATCGTTACTGATCACGGTAGTCACTTTAGAAACTTCATGATGTCCGAACTCAATGAAAAGTTGGGTCTTCGCCATGAAAACTCAACACCCTATTACCCACAAGCCAATGGCCAAGTTGAAGCAATAAACAAGGTCCTCATTACCATGCTTCGACGAATGATAGGGATTCACAAAACGAGTTGGCACACGATGTTTTTTTCAACATTATGGGCTTACTGAACATCAGTCAAGTTTGCTACCGGGTTTACACCATTCCAGTTAGTTTATGGTCTAGAATCCATCTTGTCGATTGAATGTGAGATATCCTCCCTAAAACTAGTCGTCAAACTTCTCCCAAACACTTCTGTTGAAGAAGAACATCTGTTGTATCTCATGTGATTAGACGAAACCCGTCGCGATGCCACCATGGTTATAGAAGCCCAGAAGAAACGCATCAAAGCCCAATACGAAAAGCATGTTAGGCCACACATTTTCTCCGAAGGTGATCTGGTTCTTCTTTACGAACAAGATCGGGATATGATAGGAGCTGGAAAATTTGAAGCGATGTGGCGAGGTCCTTATATCACCAGACGAGTTTTGGAGAAAGGAGATTACGAGTTGGTAGACTACGATGGTATCCCTTTGAGAGAACCCAGAAATGGGTTGTACTTAAAGAAGTACTATGCCTAAGATCACCTGTGCATAATTTATTGTATTTTAATATATCATACTTTTTGTGTGTTACTGTAGTATTCTTTTTCGTTATTTGGTCTTTGCCCTCGACCGCTTATGTCACGTTGTGATTGGTTTCCAGATGTCAGAGTCTTCGCTACCCCACATTGGCTTCACTGATGGCGCTAGCCGTAGTACTCAGAACCTTGCTTCTGCTGCATGGGAAATTTACGCACCTACAAATGAACTTATCAGTCTGTGAGGTGTGTGCCTTGGTTGTGCGACCAATAATATTGCAGAATATAGCGCCGTCATCGAATTGTTGATTGATGCTATTTCGCTTGGTATCCGCCACCTGGTTATATGACTCGATTCACAACTAGTAGTACTACAACTAAGTAATGTTTATGCTATTCGAAGTCCTACTTTATTACGGGTATATTTATGAATTCGCCTCTTGGAACGTTATTTTGATTATATTGAGTATCAACACATTCCTAGATGTCTAGATACATTGACTGATGTATTAGCTAACTATGTGTTAGACAGACATTTGGGCCATTTATAAACCAATCACACATTACATGTATAACACAACACAAGATAAGCCAGTAAGAGTCGTATATATGTATATAATGATCAAAAGTGTTTACAAAAAGTTTCTATCTAAGGACCAAAATCTCAAAAATACGAAGCCCATGGCTTCTACAAAATAACGTCACGGATGACGCTCATAATAACACACAACTGCTCAGGCTACTCTACGAAGCAGTCGATTGATAGACTTGGACACGCCCATAGTATGGTGTTGGTAATATATAGGGATCTCCCCAATAGCCATATTTGGGATGTTAGTGGTCAACCCCTCCAAGTTTTGCTCCACTGCCTCATAGTCTTTGGCATCCCATCTCGCTACTGGAGTCGCCTCTCCTCGTCGTTGAATAAGAGATGTTCTTGGAGGTCAATATGGCCTCACATCCATGTCATCAAAAAGAGATTTTTTGATTAGTTCTTGGATAAACACAAATACATTTCATATGATAAAACTTGCAAAAAACATTTAAAAAGAAAAAAAATGTGTACTTTTTACCTAAATCACCCCACTGAGCATCCTTAGGTAGGGCCAAATCTGGATCCCCTCGGAAATCCAAACCAGCGTATACGTAGTTGTCAATCATCAACATCTGGGGCCGCAACCAGTCGAAAAGTGAATCATTATACTTGATGATGGGCCCTGCTACGTGTCGAGCCATGAGGTTGCACCACCTCAACATCCTCGGATCCTGTGGGGCCGGTAAACCCCAATCAACCTGTAGTCTCAGAAGTGGGACCCTCTAGAGGAAGAAGGACACCAAAAGTGATCCGTACCCAAACTGCTTCAAGTTACCCCTCCTGCACTTCGTCAATTGCCTCTTCATACTGCGGAGAACTGCATCCGACCAGTTGAAGACCCGAGGCTCTGTACACTCTATGGCATATTGGAAGTAGCTCTGGAGAGCCATGTGTGGAGCCACGCTCCCAACCATGTGTGATATAGTGAAAAAGATGGTTCACAGGGTCAAGTCTTGGACCCCCCAAATAGCAACCTTACCCTTGCTTCTTTCTGCCTCGGGAACACAGTACCGGCGACAATACTCACTCATAGGGAGTCCGCTGCCTCGACCTCCGGTCAAGATAGAGTGGTACCCATGTCATGATAACCCTGTTAGAAAATATATATCCTCGATATCTAGGGTCAATGTATTGACTCCCACGTGAAATAACTATTGGTCCACGTCCCACATATGGACCAGGTATTCCAACAATCTGAGTTGGGCTCTCATGCCCAGAATCCGTAAGAATTTCAAGAGCCCACAGTCCTGGAGGGCAACGATTGTAACCGGGTCATTCCCGACAATAGCATCATCTTCCTCATGTTCTCTTTCTTGCCACTCTAGCATTGTGATGGTCAAACACCTGCACAAGAGCCATGAGAGAAGAGTTAGCAACTTGTTCCAAACTTTTGCATGGTTTTTATTGGGCAAAAATTAACTTTAAAATCTTGGTTTTGGCCCTCGCAGGTGCCCTAAAGGCCACCTGCAGGAATCTTAGATTCTCGCAGGTCCCACAAGGCCTGCTTGTGAGAATGATCGAATGCATAGTGGGGCCCTAAAATGGACCTAGAACCCAAGAAATTACCAATAAAAACAAAAAATGAACAATGGAAAAGTTAAAGGATCAAAAGCTTACGTCAGTGGCGGAAATGGTTCACCGAATGGTTGCTTGTGCCTCTCACAATTGAGCGAAGAAATTTGGTAGAAAATGAGGTGGTTGGACAAGTTTTTGGCAAAATCACAATGAAATGGTAAAAAGCCTCTTTTTACCCATATTTATTCACTTTTTACTATCTTTTATTGATTTTTATATTATTTTTCTTATAAAACCTAATGTCCTAATGGTCTTGTGAGTATGGTTGTCACAGGTATAGCAATTTCGAAGTCCGAACAGGGGGGTAGGGGTATTTTTTATTTTTGTCGCATGTACGAATACATTTTTAGGGTTTTTATAGGAAAAACCTCGAGCTTAGTCTTTGTTCATTATCGCGCTTGCAAATATATGAGAACATAACCGAGTATACTTTTTCTTGTCTTTTCGTAGTCGTATGGTAACACGAAAACGACGAACCTAAGGGAGTATCCTTTAAGCTCTTTTCACGCTCCATAAAAATGAAAAGATTGCCGAGTGATCTTGTTCTCTTCACGCTTGTTAAAGTATCTGAAGAAAATGTTCGATGGGCGATCGTTTATCACTTTTTCAGTCTCATCGAACTTATTTATGAAAAATGAACTGGGAGAGTTCTCTTTAAGTGTTTTTCAGACTCTCAAAACATGAAAAACTCCTGATTTTTCTATCCTTGGACTCGTTAAACAAACATCGACAGACCCATGATGGGACCGAATCATTCCTTCCTAGGGTTTGTTAAATATACTCCGAGGGACTCATCTGAAGGATGAGCTTACATCAACAAGCATATGTTATCCTCCTCAAGCTTGTGTAAAAATAAAGAGGTACTCACCAGAAATGGTGGGGGAAATTTTGGGAAAGGGATGTGTTTTCGTATTCATATTAATGGCAGTAAGCGTCACTCTTGAACATGACACCCCCTATTCATCATTTGAATCCGGGTTGGGAAATACATTTGTCTGTCGTTCGACTTGATACAAGGTCATATCTTGGGTCGTCTTTGAGTCAGTGCTGCCAAGTCTTTGGTCATGTCATTCATATGTTCAAGAGAAGTTCACACGAGCCCTCTATTGAGTCGGCCATCTGCAGTTGTCCATTCTTACTATGTTGGCCTTCCCTGTGTCCATTTCGACTCATATTCATACTTTGTCTCATCTTCAAAATTTGTTACTTATTTCATGTCATTGATGGGGGATACATCAAGGCCCTCTTGTGATGAGTCTTGTTCTGTCGACTCCAACTAATTATCCGGAAATGAGACTTAGAAATCATTTAGTACCTTGGAACCTGCATGCCTTAATGGCAGGTCTCTTCACTTTCGACAGGGGTTTCACATCATTGATCCCTAATCGAGATATTCCACCGAGTGCTCGACTTCAGCTCATTCATTCACATTCGTTCGGATTGTACTTCAGTACCTTGGGAGTCATTGACATTAATGATGATTTTCCTCGCACTTGTTAACGGTTTTCATCAATGATCGGTAATCAAGTGGTTTCTACCATGTTTGACTTCAACACATGTAATCGCATGGCTAGATTCATACTTTTAGGTGACGGGATTGAAGACCCTGGGTCTCATCTTTTTGATCCAGGCTGCAATGGAGTATGTGTGATTTGTGTTGGTGCATAGATCCACTTTGTATGTCATGTGGCTATGTCATCTTAATTCAAGTCTTCTCACATAGATCCACAATGTATTCCTGGTGGCTATGTAGCATTTTTGACGGCATGGATCCACGGTGTATAATTGGTGGCCATGAATTACGTTTGTGATTCCATTCATTTGTGATTTGAGCATGGGAATGCCTACCTCAGAATTGGTGCTATATTCCGCAGATGCTTGATTGTTTACAGGTTTCCGATTAGGTGCGCTCCTGGTTTCTGACACACACACGCAGTTTACAAAGTATTTCGGTTGTCACAGATTCCATCCTCATACTTTGGGGGGCATTCTGTTACACATGATTTTGGTCACTCTGGTGATGTCTCTACAAGTGATGTGTTCAAGCTCCCACAAGGACCTTTTGCCTGAGAAAAGTGACTGCTGTCTTCTTCCAAAAAACACATTTTTAAGATGAGTTCGTAGGCTGCCTATGTTACAGGGTGCGAGAATCCCTCATTTTCACAGGCCACCCACACTTAGGGTGTGAACTGTTCGCAGTCTTCTCCATAGATAGGGTGCAAACCTGTTTTTAAGCTTGGAAAGGAGAAGAAGTCACGAAGGTTCTAGAAGGGGATCTTATAGAAAATGAGTTGGCATTCACATGGATGGCATCCCACTGACTTTTCAGATTTGGTGGGATCATCCTCATCCATGTAACCATCCCTCTTTCTCCTATATATTGAGCAAAAGGTTAACCAAGATTGAATGAAGAATTGGTGAAATAATTGTGTGAAGAACCTTGCTTGGAGAGAAGCTTGAAGACTCTATTTGGTCTATAAAGAGGAATTGGATCTTCTTCATGCAAGTGTAGAGAAAGTGTGTGTGTTGGAACCAAGGGTCACTAAAAGGAAGCTTGCAACATCAAGGCGATCAGGTTGTATCTTCTACTTTCATTTAATATAATACAGCGGCATGTCCCTTTCCCATAAAATCACTCTTATTTTATAGCATAACTCCTTGATCATATGCATAAGTTGACATTGAATATACTTTTCTATCTTCACTTTGGTTGGTTTGTGTTGTCTTGGACCTGACATCACGAGAGCACCAGAGCGAAGTGGAAACAATAGAGACCTAAGGAAGCGATATAAATGTACGTCACTCGTTCCTTCTTATTGGTAGATTCAATGACTACAACTTAGGGAAAGAGTCGTGTCCTGTCCTATTTTGTTCTAGATCCAGGTGGATCTAGGGAGATCTGTTAGTGTTCGTACCTACCGATTTGTTTCCATCACAGACTATATTGACTCCATCACAGACTCCATCACAGATTCTCCATAGGACTGTTGTAGCCACATGCAAAATTTTTACAAAGACTCGTAACATGACTTGAGAGAAACTCAGACTGACTTATTTTCTGTTGCAGACCTTAGACTCTCTCTTCTGTTTCTTGGCTGCTCCTTTTGCTTCTCTTCTTTTCTATGGCGCTTTGTCTCTTTCACCTCTAGTCCACTCACTCTAGTGATCACAAGTTCTGCACACTTATACCACCCGCATGCAACCCATGTAACCTCTTTGGAGCGTGTAAGTCCTAATCAAATTTCAAGCTCATCCATCATCTACCCCATGATCTCTCATGCTGTCTAGGTTCATCATTGAGGAAGATTCCTGATGATCTTCTTATGACTTGGCATGCATGCAATATATTTTCGATCTTTTAGCACCTTGTATAGACCTATGATTGGTGCATGCGTCTTATTTCATTCGTCGCACATATTTTGATGTGCACACAAAATTGAAGTGTGTGCATGATTGATCTGTGCGTGTGCACAAACTTACCCAAAAATTTTGGGTTCCAACAAGCCCCCAACACTATTACTTGACTTGTCCTCAAGCCAATGGCCTTGATCATGCTGTGATAGATGTAATGGAATGCATTGTCTTCATGAGTTCTTGAAGAGACTCCTAGAATTGGCTATCAGTTTCATCCAAGGTGGTGTGCAACGGTTGCGTGATATGGACTACCTGATCTGTATCAATGACTACAACCTTTGGAGCCTGAAGGTCAATATGCTTCATTTTCACGAGCATCAGGGTGTCCACAAGCTGTGCTATTGTAACCTGCGTGTATAATATTTGGGCCTTGTCGGCTGCTTCGCTATCTAACCCAAAAATAGTTTATTTTTTCATCCGAGTGGTAGTGATATCTCTTGTCTTGCTGGCGATGGATGTCATCATAGCTTGGCACTCGCTCAGGGGTAAGGAATTCAATATACTCTTCTACTGGGTGACCTCTGCTTCGGTCACATGAACTCATTCATTAATGGGGCAATCTCTGGTGGATTCTGAAGGTGATTCCAGAGTGTAATTATTTACTCTACCAACCTCAAAAAATATTTGAGTCATGCCCGACTATTTTGGAGTGATTCCTCGATCATCACAATCTTTTGTTTCAAGTCAATGTCTATTGGTGTTGACTATTGGATCCATGTACGAAGCACAAGGTTCTGTGGCTCTAGGTCCTGAATATGCTCTGTGACTGCTTGAAGCTTTTGAGGTGCATGTACATAAGGATGTGCCTGCTTTGACAGGTGCACCTGAGAGTATGCTTCTTCAATGACATCAAGGAGTTCGACGTGACTGGACAAGGCGGCCTCATGCTACGCTTTGGTGTCTGCGTGTGCGATGACTTCGACAAGATGAAGGGTTTGAAGGTCCTACCACACAACCTCTACCTCCTGTCGCACGAACAATTCTTGATGAAGCCGTGACTGGGTATACTTATGGGCTATGATTTCTTTGTCATATTGCGAGCGCAGTTGTTCATGCGCCGAAGTGAGAACATGGTTCCTCTCCATGGGTTCAGTGATTACGGTGGAGACAAAATTTTGTAGGTCGACGATTGGTACCTATGTGAGATCAAGCTCGGCCTTGGATGAGTTGACTGAGACAATAGCCAAGGGGCTCACCCACAACACTCTTTTATATTTCGTGCCCATAGCTTCCTCGGTTTGCGGTTCCTAAGGAGGAGAAACTAGAGGTGAGGGGAGGGCCAACTACTGACAAAGGGAATCAAACTTTCCTACGACGTAACTTTGGAAATCTTACTACCTTGTTAGCTGTGTTCAAAGATCCTTTACCAACTTGGAAATGGTGGTCACATGATTTCCTATTTGTAATGTCAAAGTACCGGCCTTTGGTTGTTTAGTGGTGTTCGTGCATCGGTGCTTCCCAGGAACCTGACTAGGGTGGATATTTGGCTACGTGGAAGGATTCAAGACCTCTTCCTCAATTCGAGTGGTGGTCAGTGAGGGCATATGCTCTTCCTATGTTTTAGGGTCCAAATTGATAGGAAGCGAGCCCTGGGTATGGGAGGGTCGCTTCCATTTCCAAGCCCCACCCTCATCTCCTTCTCATTCCACCTCACTCTACATTTTCTCCTCCGGGTTCTATGGTACTTACTCAGTGGAGTTATAGGATTTGTTTGTCTAAGATTTGAAGGCCATTTATTTGCATAGAGCTGTAGTTGCGACCTCTTTCTTTTCCTCTGATTTATTCATCTTGATCTCGAGCTGTGATTACTCTTCGGTAAATGAAGGCTGGCAGTCCACCTAGAATTCTATGAGACCCATTT
This sequence comes from Picea engelmannii, assembly GCA_009831015.1. Classification (NCBI taxonomy): domain Eukaryota; kingdom Viridiplantae; phylum Streptophyta; class Pinopsida; order Pinales; family Pinaceae; genus Picea; species Picea engelmannii. The sequence goes on from ML782299.1 coordinate 140,880, forward strand.
GGATGTCCTATTCTGTCATGAAAACATGGATTATGGCCTTGGTTGTTTCCATGTCTGTGTGAGGGTAAATGAACATGTTATGTAAATCACATTCAAATTCAAGATATTCAATGTACCTCTTCAGGAAATGTTTCGAGATGCGGACCATCACATTGGCAACAATGATCAACTGTGTAAACCATTTATGGAAATCCTTGGTGTGCTTAGATGGATTATTTTTTGGTCTGTTGGAGTGTTAAAAATATGGGAGCAACGAACAACGATGCCCATTTCACATCCTCTTAGTTTCCTAGGGGAAACTTCCATAGAATCATGCCAAGTAACAAAATGACCCAACTATAGTGAAATTCCTTTCCCGAGTCTTGGGCATCAAGACAATCGTCCAAAAACTTGTTTAGTAGGTATCAAGTCCAGGCCATTTGGACACCTCCAACACATTTTTCAACGACAAACATGACACCAAGGGGGAATTCATCCCTCCAAAATTTTCATAGGATATTGTAGGCCAATAGTTGTGTCCCAAACCAGAATGTCAAATTATTGATCTCGGGAATCACAACCCCGCACTTCCCTCCACGCGTGCCAAAATGAGTGTATACTTCCTCTTGTGTTGCATCCTTTGCCTTGATGGCACTAGTCATATATTCACCAGATATCGAGAGGCATGAAACCCATTTCATTGTATTATGGTGTACCAGGTATGGCTGGTCAAGCCATAGAAAACCGCCATGCAACCTGTTAGCACTTGGTAAATTTCCTAGAGGTTGAAACAAAAGAAATCTACAAAGGTAACTTTATCCAACCACTTTTGAAGCTGGGATCTAGCCCTTCCAACTTCAGAGAGGGATCTCTCTATATGATTTAGCTATGTTTCCAATTTTAGATATTAGGCTAGGTAAAGAAATAGGTAGGTTTTGTTGTCAAAGTGTTTTTTGAATTGGTTGAGACAATCTACACATCCATTGGGCTATGGGGTCTGTATTTAATTAAATATGAAATACAACCAGAAACATGAAAGAAGACTTCCACAGGGCGAGATAATATACTCACTGGATCTTTTAGTAGCTTAGACGATGGACAGAAGAAAATATGAGAGGTAATTTCAACTAAGAAGCAGTTAAGAATTTCTTAATTGAAAATACCAGAAGATAAACACTAAAATCTTTCGAGTCGGAAACAGGGTATACAAGATAAATCCTGCAACATTCGTTACTCTTAAAGATTAGTTTTAGAAAAACAACATGATTACAAAGCAAGAATAACATTCAACTTAGAGAGTAAACATCACCAGTGAATACACGCAAGAATCCTGTAAAAGTGCCTCCTTTTATTAATGGAAGATCTCTTAAAAAATGTTACAGTCTGATAGTGTCAGGGTGTGAATATCAACAACCCCCAATACTTCGACAGGTGAAGTATTTATAACTCAAATTACAAACATTCCTGTCATAAATGATCAGGACGTGCTAAATCTATTTTTAGCCTAACTAATTTAACAAATCTCCTAAATCTAGGAACTGCTTGATGACTTGGTGTAACTGCAAGCTGATTTTTGGGTAGACTGTTGATGAAGCCTTTGCACGACCTCATCTGATTGGATAGGTGACTGGACTTGGACAACTCATCTGCTAATCGAGCAGATCACAGAGCTCTTCCCATCTGAGATGACTAGGCACAGTGACTTTGAGCAGTCTTTGATACACTTCGTCCATTTCTGTATATTTGGCGAATGTAGGCTTAGTGAGGAATATGTATCGAATCTCGTGTTGGATACTGATGTCCAACTGAAGGGCATCCAGGAATACTTTGCCGGTGATGCTCCCTTGTATGCCAGCAAACTTTGAACTGTCCTTAGACACCTCAGGCAATCTCTTCTTGTAATCCAGAAGTGTCATCAGTTTATCATTAATAACCTTCAGACCAGGTAGACCTTTCTTTTGGAGAGCCTCAATCTTATTAAAGAACCTTTGTACCCCCTGGTCCATGATCTGAACCTTTTCTTCCAGTTGAATCATTAATCCTCTCTTGGTCAAAACTCTTTTGACCTCAAGGATGGTCTCTGTTCTGTCTTCGATCTTCAGCTCTTCTAGCTCTTCTATGGTCTTAGAATTGAGGAACTTGATGATATCATTCGCCTGTGTTGGCATCTCCCCCAATTCTACTTTGATCTTCTCAATAGCATGTTTGCTCCTTTGGACCAACTCATTTTGCTCAAACATGATTTGGATCATGGGCCATATCTCATTTATGGACTTGGTGATGTCTGTCCATACATTCTCTTTGACCTCAGCCAAAGTCTTCCCTGCCACTGTTTGCTTTTGGAGCTGCTGTAACTCCTGCTTGAGCTGTTCTGTGACCTGCTTTTCCGTAGATAGGCTGGTCTAGAAGGAAGATTTGAGTTCTTGTAGGTTCTCAACTTCCTTTTTAAGCCTGCTGATCTCTGTCTCCTGCAGGTTCATATTTTCCATGGATTTGGCGAGGTCGGCTGTCCCCTCTTGTGATTTCAATGGAGTTGCGGATGGGACTGCTGTCACTGCTGCTGTGCTTGCTCCTGAAATCAGAATGGCACTCAATGGAATGACTTCCATTGGTTTCATTTTCTCTTTCTCTTTTAATAATCTCTCCATCTCCGCTTCCATTTCTTTGAGCTGTGCATTCTGCTCCATGAGCAGCTTGAGCATTTCGTCCTTCTCACCTTCTTTCTCTGCTATCTCCTTCGCCTGCGAGTCCTCTGTGGGCGGGAGTTTCAGCTGTTTCCTCAAGGAGGCAATGCCAGAATTTTTCTTCTTTATCATCTCCTCTGCTTCTTTGACGTTAGAAGGGTCATAACCGATCTTGAGGACCAGCTCCTCCAAAGTTTTGATTCTATTGTCCTTCCCAAAGGATGATATCTTCTCCAACTTGAGCTGCGTTTGAGCATTGTTGAGCGACACCTGCAATTTGGCTGCTGAGGCGGAAGCATGTGCCAACGTATGGAATACCATCTCCCCTGTCTGCTTGTGTAGATCCATCTGATCTGCTGGGTGCATGTCCTTCATCTGGAATTCAAAGGTGGCCCTCTTGTAGTCCATGATCACCTTGGGATCCGGTACCTACACCTAGAGGAAGGCCATGTGAATCCTGCCCTTTTCTGTGTCAAATGCAGACAAAAACCTATGCTGCACAGTCGATGTCTGCTTCCGAAACTGAGCATAAGTACTGCTGGTAAGTGTCTGATTCTTTTTCTTAATCAGCTCGTACTTCTCGAAAATACTCAACTTGGGCCCAGTCTTGCCTGGCTGAGTGTCCAATGGGGAGTTTGAGGATTTCTTCGGTACTACTGGGGTGATTTCCTTATGGAGGCTCAAACCGAAGGGAGGAACAACTGACTTGGTCACTTTGGTAGGCAGAACCTCTTTTTCTCTAGTTGGACCAGGAACTGAGATTGTCTTGGGCCTCTTAGTGTGCAACTGGAACTCCTCGGATGATACCTCCGTGACAGGCGGAGATGAGTCTTGATGGGGCCTCTTTTCTTTAGGGACCTGTGGCATGGTCTTTGGTGGCACAGTGGTCGAGGGATCTTGCTGTTCCACTTCAACCAAGGCGTCAGGCACCCACACTGTCTGATTGGCGAATTTTTCAATTTCGGGCTTGGACACATGAACATACGGGATGTTTTTGTTCTTTACCCTCATCTCTGAGATGATCCCATAAGGATCATAGTGCCATGGGAAGCTCATAAATAACTTCACTTCTTTCAGCATCCTGTCAGCTTCTTCCCCGACGCCTCGACTGTTGCATATGAAGGAGCCAATCTGCCCCTTGATTCGAAGCTGCTGCTTTTTCTTTAATGATACAAAATGGATCTCATCTGAATTCATAATTTGCCTTATATATTCTAAAGCAAAGATTCTTACAGGAAAATATTTGGGCAGCTTATACGGTGCCAACTCACAATCGTATACTCTGATCTCGGTATGATTTTGGTACAGGTACCAATCCCTGGTCTTTGTGTTGTCCGAGAGATGCAGGATTCTCTGGACTTTGTCATTTATTCGAGGCTCGGGCCTGCCGCTCAGCATACTTACCACAAGGTGGTAAAATAGATCGATGAATGCCTTGAAGCTGTACTCTATGGAGTTGTGCTTCAGCAAGGAGGTCCATGCTGTGACTGCCTGAGGTTTACCATCTGCATCCATCTTCTGCATGGAAAAACTAAATTTATCTGCTTGAAAGAAAACAAACATGTATGCCAGTATGGACGAATATCTGAACATGCCTTCCATGCCAAAATTCACGAACTGTTCGTGAATAATGTCTACCAAGAATGTACTGAAATCGAACTGGATGGTGGGCTTTTCGTCAGTGGAGAAAATGGATAGAAAACTCAAAATGGGCTCATCTACCCACTGGTCGAAATAGTATCCCAATAGAGCGCAAAGGGAGGAAATGACCTGGTTTCCCTTCATGGAGAACATGGATGACGGGTAAGGGGGATTAGTGGAAGGGAATTGAGCAGAGGTGGGAAGGAACAACTCAAATATTTGAGCTCTTTGGGGAAAAGTCATTTTCTGATACAATTCGGTAAGGATTTCAAGGTCAAAGGGGGACGCAGAATCGGCGCGGGGAATTTGCATCATCTGGTCTATGGCTTCAGGAGTGATGAGGAACATGATGTCTCCGGATGAGGAGATGATGACTCTCTGCTCAGGAATATAGTGAGCTTGACATTTAAGCGCGAACTCGGGAAAATGGTGGATTTGGGGAAAAAGGTACAGGGGTAAATTGGACTCCCAGAGTCCAATTTCATCGCTCTGGTCCAGGAAAACTTCCCTGAGCCATGACTAGAGGTATGAGAAATCGAAATCACATTTGGTATCTGCGATTAATCTATCTTTGTCGACCAGTGGGATCTTGTCTAGGTCGACGGGAGGCGGGAGAAACAGATTCTCCTCTCCTTCTGCTTGTCTGGGTTTTGGCGCCATTTCTGCAACGGTACCTGCAATAAACACAAAGTTAGTGGGGTTGATTGACTGTGGACGAAGGCGATGGGATGCAATGGGGGAGCAAGCAATGAGTTTCTTTGGTGCGACGAGTGAACAACAAAAGTAGAGAAAAACGATAGTTTTATTTAAAAAAAAATGGGGGCGGTTGGGCGCGGGAGACATGTCAGCTGGATAACGGATAGGTTATCTAGTAATAAATGGACAACGGGCCACTTGGGGGTGAGATGGCAGGTGACGGTGGCTAAAAAATATGAACGGGTGATGTGGCGGCTAGGGATTGGAGGTAAAAGTTGTAATAAGGGGTTGGTCATGAGTGAAAGGGGGTAGGGGACTGACAGTAGTTATGAGGATGGGACATAACTCGGGAATAAGTGGAACAAGTGGAACCAGTGGAAGATGACGTCCATAAGTGACGGGGGGCTGTCAGATAGAAAATGTTGATGGGACTTCGGGACCAATAGATTTACGCCAGATAATACAAGGGACCCGCCAGAGGGAGATTACCATTCCGGACCCCCCCCTTGGTTAAAAGATCATTCGGGGGGGGGTCCGAAATCCTTTGTGGGCCATTGATCTGCGCGCCTGTTTCTGAGCCGTAGATCCAAGCACGCTCTTTATCACTCATTCCGGACCCCCCCCTCCATTAAAGGCAGAATAGATGGGGGGGGTCCGGAATCTGATCTGGATCGTTGATTTAAGCGCTCATCCCTGGGTCGTCCAGATGCGCACAAAGGTTATTAGCAATTCCGGACCCCGCCCCCCTGGCTAAAAGCAGAACGGTCGGGGGGGTCCGGAATGCTTTGTGCACCGTAGATCTGGGCACCGTGATCAGGACCGTCGGAATGTGCAGAGAGTATAAACGGGGAGCGGAAAAACACATGCGTTGGGAAAACTTAGGATAAAATCATTTTATGGGTTTTCCCCCCAAATTTTCAAGTAGACACCACCATGGGGCTTCGACCAAATTATCCTTTAGGCATTTGAAGCATGGTGCAACATTTTCATCAAGCTGGTTTTATTGGAATGAAACAATAATGCCACTAACCTATGTTCTAACCTAGTTTCCTATGACAGTTAACCTAGATTAAACTGTTGGGTTAAGAAATTACTCTACCTTGGGGCTATCTGACCAGGATTAGACAGTCTGGCCAGATTTATTCACTAATCTAACCTAGACACTTTGGCTAAGATTAAACTGTTTAGCCAAATCATTCACTACCTTATCAACATCAAATTTAAAAAGAACTTGGCCATGCTTGAAAGGTATGGAGCAAGTTATTATTATTGCATGGGGATTTTATTTCAATTCTTTT
>ML782299.1:147199-163662 GCA_009831015.1 Picea engelmannii
TTCAAATTATTTGCAGAACAAAAAATCATTTGTCAACAAAAATACTAGAGACATATAATATCCCATTCACCAGTTGATTCCGATAACTTATGGGGTGATAACACAACCTACTAAGCAGGAAGTGAACACATGCTTGAACTGTTGGGGCCCAACTGAAATGTGGAAAATTAAGAAAAATTAGGATACCTGACTTCTGAAGGGGCCTTTCCCATTTTTGGATAGATATATTTTCTATTCCATAGGCTCGTTGGATGACATATGCATACTTGTCAAGTTATAGTTTTGGAAACTGGGTTGGGTTGCGAACATTGTGGTTGGTACACCACAGCATTGGAATTTTTCCCAACTTTGACCCCTTAAAAAATATTCCATTTGACATCACTAGTTCTGGTACTGACCACTCTTTTTTCACCTTGGAATTTTTTTGTGTGTGTGCTTTGCTCGAGGAAGGATTTTTGTTCGATAATTACCATGGGTTTATGATCCGTTCAATAGAGCTCGAAACCACTCTGAGACTCAAAAATATGGTAGAAATTTCCTGGTGTGTAGTGAGGAACTCTTCTTCATCGACGTTTCTCCTATTCTCGTTCTAGTTGTTTGAGATGAACAAAGGAAACATCAAAAGTCAAGTACATGTATTTCAATAGGAACCAGAAAAGAGGTGCCCGAGGTGTCAGTTAGTCAAAACAGTCATTCATCCTGGATATATATTGATATAAATTCCACATGCCGGTAGGTTTTCTTCCCACCTTGGGTTGCAACTACTGCCAAGTCCTCAACATTAGTTGTTATGTAACCACTTTAATTCCTTACCTCGAAGTCACCTATGCGACTTGGGTTATTTCTCTCCACCCCTTATGCCATATTTTCCACCGAACAAAGTAATTAAGAATCCATGTTTTCCAAATCATCCAAATCCCTTCGTCGAAGAGTGCATTTATGCCGAAATGAACTCAATTGTTTTGATACAACTGCTTATCGCATCCACCTTTATTATAATAAGGTGTCTACACTACCTAAATATTAATGTGATATCTATTTCTCTACACATGTATGACGTTTTATTCTTTATGGGCACTGCACATGATTCTTGCACATCCATGCATATGTATCCCAGATATTAATCTATCGCATCGGCCCCTGACGGGTCACAAATCTTCTTTACATGGATCTAGCTTGTTGGTCTTCTCCATGGAGGATCTTCAATATTTTAGGTTGGCCCTGGGGGAATTTCTTGGCTACCTAATTCGGCATTGGGTTCCACCTCAGGCCTCAACCACTCATCCATTATCTCGATGGTATCTGGAGGAACAAGATGGATGAAACTTCCTACTGGAAGATCGTGCTAGGTTTTTAGATATATCCTTCACGTATTTGACCGCTACTTGGCCAACCAACTCTTTTTGCAAGAACACATGTATTTGTGGATATCAACCCTAGCTTGAACCTTTCCTTCACTAAGTCCACTACGCTGACCCATTCACATAGATGTCCTCGATGCACATCCCACTAATGCATGTGTATCCCTGCTAATACTGTATCGAGGGCACATACCCGATGGATTAAGGGAATGCAATGCATTTGGGCAATGAATGTGTCCACCAAAGTTGTCTCGTCGAAATTATAGGGTCTGAATCCATCCGCGCACGCCATAGAAATAATTCACACACATCTCCTAGTAGAGACCTGATATAGCTTATTCAATCACCGTTCCATGAAATCTTATAAATCAATATCACATGACTTCACACTTCTCCAACTTAGTTCCCCATCTGCTGTGGGATTGAAGTAATCCTCTTCGCGTCTTGTGATTTGATAAATGTTTTCAATAATAGATCTATATGCATCCTCATTCATAGGATTGTTGTATATGTCACCTTCATTCAGATCTAATGGCACAATCATGTGAAAGGTGTTGGTATCAAACAACATCTGCCTCTTCTTCAAATTCAACAGGACATTATTTTCAAATGCCCAATCAATACCAGGTAGTGCAGGGTAGGGATAGGATTCATCCATGATCTCAATCACCTCAAAATCTGCCTTAGTCTTCATCCCTTCAATGTTCACTTCAACCTTTTCTAGATGGCCTAAAGGATAAATTCTATATTGATTAGCCAACCTGAGTTGAATGGGGAACCATACCAAGTTCGGTCTACCCATCAACTCCCAAGATTTCTTTGGCAGGATGTTTACATCAGATCCCAGATCCAACATGACTCCATTAATCTCATATCTTTTGAGTTCAATTGTCATCTTGAACTCTCTTCCTATGAGCTTCTACTTATTGACCTGGTACACATCTGTTTCTAGTAGAGGGGCAGAAATAGATAAAGTTGTTTCATCTTCTCCCATACAGTTTGTTAACATGTGCGCCAACTTTCTCGCAACTTCAAGATCACTTAAAAACTTCAAACAACAACGCAATAAGTTACTTACTTGGTCTTTTGCTTGCTCTTCCTGACCAATGTCGTGTAATGCTTCTTCTCATGTCGTGCACTTTAGGTCTTTATGCACGTGAACCTCTATTTACTTATGTTTAGATTGTCACACTTCTTCCTGCCTGTGAGATTCTTCCAGCAACCTCTACATTGGACATTGTATCTCTTCGCACACACAAGCTTCCTCCAAATATTTCTAGGTGGCGCACTGCGATTCTTCACATGCTCAAGCTTCTTCCAATGATACTTGTGTGGTGTGTTGTACTTCCTCACGTACTCGGGATTCTTCCAACAACCTATGTATCACATGCTGTAGCTCCTTTCATGCTATTTCTTCTTTGAGATCCCTTTGCACATCACGCAAAAACTACTTCTGTTGTGCAATATCAAACTTAGGCAGATCTTGCGACGCTTTTCTAATCTTTCTCTTCATTCTCTAGACCAAGATTTCTCCACACTCTAAGTCCATTCCTGTCTTGGCTCCACCTTAGGTTATCCCCTGCACATCAACTTCCTCATTCTTCTTTTGATTCTCACGTGGTTCTACAATTACCATGTTGCAATGTGATTTCTTCTCTTCCTACTTCTTCAACAAGTTGGGACATTCTCTTGTGGCATGCTTGATACTATAGCAGTACCCAGAGAGAGCGCATGGTCTGGTATAGAATCTTGACATGTGGTTTTCTTCCATATCCTCTGTATCCTCATCCTTGGTCGCATCCATATCCACCTATGGCACCCTCATGGCATCCACCTCTTTCTTTGGCCCCACGATCACCACTTTTTTTCTCTTCCTGAACTTGAAATGCATCATGGGTTTGGTCTTGCATCAACTAAAGTGACCGATAGTTGCTCACATCGTGCCCCATTGATTCTCATAACTCACAAAATGGAGTATGGTGAGTCTTTTGGTATTTCTCTAGTGTTGGGCAGTAGGGTGGGATATGTCCCCACTATCTACAAATATTGCACCACTCAGTCTGAGGCCCAATCATAAATGGATTCGATGCACCCATTGCCAAATAATTTCCCAACATAGGACATTCATCCCCACGGTGAGCTTCTTATAGACATATGGTACACCACATTTGCTCATGCACCACCTTCATCTTGGCATATCTAACAACTGCATTTTCATATTTTCAAGTTGGAACTACAGTTACACCAAACCTACTGATGTCTCTCCACCTCCCAACATAGCTTCTAGGCGCATCACAATATCCACTGCCTCTCCTAAGTAGTTACCTTATACTAGGTGAGAAAAACTCGGATATGGGAAAGAAATCCTGCGATGAACCACTCCATGTGCTGAACATATTGGATTTGGAATGTCAATCTATCTAAAAATATCTTAAACCGCTAGTCATAATTCCACACGGTCTCTCCCATTTGCTGCTTGAACTCCTTTATTTCATTAATGCATTACGATTCTAAATTAGTCTTATGAAATTCCTTCAACAAATCTCTCTTAATTTCTATTAGGGACCCTTGTCTGTATCGCTCACATGGTTTCCTTGTACTTCATGTACCACATTAGGGCCTTGTATTTGAAAGTGGTCTCCAACTTCACAATCTTCAATGCTTCGTCCGTGATCATCTTCACAGACTATACAACTTCACATGTGAACCAATGCTGCTATGCATTATCCTTACCTATTCCATGGAATATAGGTAGCCTTAATTTTGTATCTTGATTATCCATTCTCAATCTAGGACTGTCTCCTCCTAGCTTTTTGCTAGGTGTTGGTGATCTTGGTACTGATACTCTTCCTTGCAAAGTATTGCTGACTTTGTCTTCCTCTTCACTTGTGTCCTCTCTTCTTTCTTCTACTACTCTATCTTCTTCTATTCATATCGCTGTGCTTTTCATTATTCTTTCTTCTTGATTATAAATGCGCAATGGGGGTGGTTCACAGAAGGGGTACCTCCATCTTCTCTCCTCGTTTCTTATGAGGGAAGCCAAATATTTTCCTACTTGCAGCTGCACACGAACATCCACTATAGCTAAATATTCTTCCCCTTCTCGTAAGGTCTCTTCACCATCTTTGCCTACTTCAATGCCTCTACTCTACGCCTCATATTCCTCTAAGGTTGTGACATCTCTCAACAACCAAGGGGGTTAGACTTCTCCTTCTCTGACCTTACTACCACTAGTTCTGGTATCTTCATTGGATACCCTATTCCTAACTTCACCCCTCTTTGATGACCTATCTTCATCTATGCTTCTCTCTAGCACAACAATCTCTCCCACACTTCCGCCCAGTGCGATATCCTTCCTCTTCATTCTAGTTCCGACCTCTCATCTCTCACCCCCTACTACCTTATTTTCGATCCTCTATTATTCTTTCCTTTTTAGCTCGACTTGTCTTGTGTATCTTTTATCTCTTTCTCTCCTCTACTCTTCTAGGTCCATTCTTTCCCTCACCTCATCTCAACATCTTTTGGATCCTCTCAACGGCTCCAACCCCTCTCTCTCTTTTCCCATTTCTTTTCACCCCCCAGCGCTAGGGGGTTTACTCAACCATCATATCTAGCTCCATGCAAATCAATCCTTTATCAACGAACATCATCTTGATCCACAGTGGGTTTCTTCTAGTAGTAGTTTTGGAGGACCTTCATCAAAGTTTCTTTCAACCTCTCTAAAATAATCATTATATTCTACAAAAAAATAAAAAATGTAGCCTTCCTTCACTTGGGAAAACCAGAAATTGATTGCTCAAGCCCACTTGTTATCCAATGCCTTCAACCTATCGATTGTAGTCTAGTCCCAAACCAATGGTTCTTGGGGTTTCAAAGCAGTGTTAGTAGCAGTTTTCCTCTTCAACCATTCATACAACAAACATAGAAACTCAACACAGAAAACCTCATGCATATTGATGTAGATGTACCTCTCCTTCCAAAGCTCAACATTGTTTATCAGACCCTTAGAATCTCATCGAGAAAACTCATCTTCCTTTATAGTTAACTAGTATTGTATTTCCTCCTGAGATGGATTCCACCTCATTCTCTCCCTTCATCATGCAATGCAAAACTTTTAGGTCCTGACAATGGAACCGTTTGATGGCTCGCTTACGTGCATCCTTCCTAACACTGGGGGTTTGATGACCCAGGGTTCATTCAGAGTTGACCAACAAAACCCCAATGCGTTTGAATATCAGTCTTCAGTCAAAGACCAAAGAAGGTTTCACCCGAGATTCCATGAGAATCATAGAGACTGTCTGGTCTTGTGTCAGAGATGAGGGGCTAAAGAATACTAGGATGTCGCTCAAGCTAGAATTCATACATTCCATCGCATTTCATTAACATACTAACAACATACACCATTAAATCATTCATCCATTAAACTTAGAATAAACACAACCATGGATAAAGAGAATTGGAACGTTATAATATCTCCATTAAATGGTACAATGCATACATTAACAAACTCATAATACAATAGGAATAATGCCTTGCGCTCTGATACATTCTACAAGTGATGCACTACAATGCGCTATGCACTCTCTACTTAGATTATGCACATACTACTAGACTGACTCCATTACAAACTCTCTACAAGACTGTTCTAGCCACATACAAAACTGTTACAAAGACTCATAACATGACTCATGCAAAACTCATGCTGACTTCTCTTCTTCTTTGGACCTCATACTCTCTCTTCTCTTTCTTCGCTACTCCTTTTCCTTCTCTTCTCTTCTCTAGCGCCATGTCTCTTTTGCATCCACTCCACTTTCTCTAGTGATCACCAATTTCCCACGCTTCTGCCACCCACATGCAAGCCATATAACCTCTTTGGAGCATGTCAGTCCTAACGAAATTGTCAGCTCATCCATCATTTTCCCCATGATCTCTCTTGCTGTCTAGGTTAATCATTCAAGAAGGTTCCCAAATATCTTATTCTAACTTGGTGTGCATGTGGTATCTTTTCGATCTTTTAGTGTGTCGTATAGACCTTTGATTTATGCACTCACCTTGTTCCATTCGTCACGCAACTAGTAGTGTGCATGAAAAACTGAAATGTGCGCACGACTAATCTGTGTGTTGCGCAAACTTACCAAAAACTTTGGGTGCCAACAGTTATTTCTAAACCCTGGAGGAAAAATGTTATCATTCTACTCTTTGAATCTAGGCACCCACTCCAATAATATTACATAAGCTTATGGTCTTCTCCAAGGTATAAAGATAGCTAAATCACTCAACATCCACAACCTAGTTGTGATTATAGACTCGTTGTTCATCATTAGATATATGCAACAAGGAACATTATCATTAGTTGTGAGGTTTTCCTCTTTGCTTGGAAGGATAAGAAATATTAGCTATCCATTATCCACCCTGAGGTTTTATCATGTCTTAAGAAATAATAACTTAGAAGTAGACAAGTACACATCCTTGGCCACTAGAAAAAAGGAAGGAAAATTAATTATCAACAATGAGGTTACAATTAAACCCCTCCCTTAATCAATCTTATATGACACTTGACATTTAATTCAATTGGCACAAGGGTATATTCATGACTATGGACTCATTCATAATCGTGGGGGGTGTGATGAGACATCCCATTTTCTCTCACATGCACTCTTCACACAAGCAACACTCCTTTGGATTATTGCAGAGAGTAATGGTAGATCTATGTGGGACTATTTTGGTTCTCCATTGGCATTTCATAGGATGTGGGAAAGGTGGTTTTAGGACTACTCTGGTGCTATCCCCGCTCAAATTTTCCTATATTCTTCCATCCTTTTATCTCTTAACACAATTATTTTTTGGGATTATGGTTTGTGATTGTGTGGGCAGTCTCTGATATCTCTAGAAGGCTCACTTTCGACTGGTAATTTTTTCAACTCTTCTCTCAATTCTCTCTCTCACAAGTACTAGGTTCGACCCTATACCCTGAGTTTCATTCTCAACTTTCCTTTTCTGGTCATGGTTCTAAATCTTTGTTGAAGAACTTGGTCTTGTCACTTTTGGGTCATGATAGTTTTTATGACCTTTGGTTGGCATGTGGGTCTATCTTTATTGACGACCTGTCATCCTCCTTTCACTTTCTCAACTCCAATGATTTCTCTATTGTGGCTCTTGTTCCCTATTCTTGGCTCGACCCCCCTAGGTTCATGGATTACATAGAGCTTTGAGAAACTCAAAAGGATTTGAATTAACCTGTTGAGTCTATTGAAAGGAACAATCATTTAATTGAAAATGTGGAGTCAATTTGGGGAGAAAGTCTCAATTTCAGATCCTTTGGTAGAGGTTTTAATGGGGATTTTGTTGACCCAAAAATTGAATCTTGATCCTTGAAGATGACCTAGATACACTAAAACAATCAATGGTTTATCTTGTCAAACAATGAAAGCATGGAAATGGATCTCCTACCTCTTCCTCAACCAAAGAGCATGGAATCTCTGGAGAGAAGGTCTCAGTTCAACAAGCCATCATGAATGCAACTCTAGAAAATGGAACCAATACCTCATAATGAAGTTTTTGTGGTGTTTCAGTTCAATTTTCATTCGTGATGTTGTTTAAAGTCTTAAAACTATTAAGTGTTTTCTATAGACTATTTACTTATTAGTATGAAATGCTTAGGATGAGTAAGAAGCTTCAGGCTTATATGCCCTGCTGGATAGAAACTTTTTTTTGCTGTACATGGATGATTGGATATTTTTTGGATTTTACATCTCACTTCAAGCTTGGATATAGTCTTTTTTATAATATAAATATACTAGTTATAGTTAAAAAAAAAGAACACTATCAACATTAGGACCATTTCTGAGATGGCCTAGAATAACCACTTGGGTCAATCATCCCCATTAATTAAGCACTAACCCTCATTTCATCAACTTGATAGATCAAGTGGCACAAATTAAATTGGATTTGGAACCTAGTGAGTTAGTTTCCATGGTGAAGAAGATTCCCTACGACAACCCAATGGGGTTGCATGTCCTATTGTCAAGCGCTCTTCATTTTATTTTCGATGATATTGTACATTGTGACTTGTTAAATGTAATGAGGTTTTATCTCTATCGTGGTTAATTTTTCTTCCACCTTCTATGTGTCTAATGAAGGTGGAAAGTATGGTTGAAGCAACTTCCTATTAAAAAGGGAGTGTAAACCAAGGTAAGATAGTACGTTAAGTTCGAAATCATTCTCACTTACTACCTTGATAATGGTGTAAGGTGCATGATGAATTGGTATGATCTTCCTGTGGGTACCTGTAAGTTGCTACTTTTGAAAGTGCAATCATGTCTTCATACATACCTTATATTATGCATGATAAGACTCCTATTACACTAATGTGATGGAAAAATCTATATCAATTGGGGCCAATTGTTGAAACCATAGGCACAATTGAAAAAGGTTGTGGTTGATAGAACCATGGCTATTGCTATTGTCATCATGTTGAATATAAATAATATTTCTATCCCATGTATGTGGATGTTTGGAGTTGTACATCCTAAGGAGATGCACAATCACCTTGTTAACTGCCTTTGTCTATTTGTCGGTTTGGGGATGGAGCATAGTCATTTTGGTTAGCATGGTGTCCATCATAGACCAAACATTGGACCATAAAATGCTTAGGAACTTGTTGTCCCTGTTTGCAATGTTCTTGGAAACACAAAATGAACCTAAACATGCTTAAATAAAAGTTTTGCAATGCCTTCAACCATGATGTTCTTCCTATAGGGTGCCACGCTATCATCTTAGAAAATCTATCAAAAATCACATAAACACAATCATTACCATTATTGTTTCAAATGAAACCTATTATGAAGTCCATGGAAGCTAACTCTTGTGGATTATCTAGAGTGGGGAAAGTAGTGTACAATCCTTGTTTTCTTATCGTGATCTTGATTATGTCACAATAAGTGCAAAATCTAATGTATCTATTATCCTCATGTTAGAGATTTGGCTAGTAGAAGTACTTTTGTAGCACTTCCATTATCTTCTCCATGCTAAAGTTCCTTACCACTTGATTGTAGTGTGCATCCAAAATTATCTTCTCAAACTCACATGAAGGAACACATAAATGACATAGATGGCATAGAATTCCATCATAGAAGTGAAAGTAAAAAACTTGTTTATCTACAACTAGGGCATGATATGTATCAACAAAATCAAGATCATTATCATACAACTAGGACTTCCTAAAGGTCCATGCCCATGGGAGTTGAGAATTGTAGTTAATGCCACAACCAAAGGTTAGTTGAGGTAGTATGTAACTGAATTAGAGATTTCATTCTTGTACTTTATGTTTAGGAGAAATTGTTTAAGGTATGTGGAACACTTTTAATGATGGTAATTTTGTAACTTTCCTCAAGTTTGTAGAAATTATAAAGGCTTGTAGTTGGTGTTTATGACCATTTCCTTTCATAGAACATAATGATTCCACTAACAATAAGCCTAGACAATGGAGTAAAGCTACATTGATCAGTCCCTCCTAAGAAGGCACATATTTGACGTTGAGGGGATCAAGGATTTCCCTCCATTTTTATAGAGTTTGTACTCCTCTTTTGTGAATGGTAATCACTATTATTGCTTATTTGACAACATATAAAATGGAAGAATGCTAAGCAACAAAATCTTGCATAATCTTGAAGCCGTAATCAATAATCATGTCTTTCATAACAAGATAAAAGTTGTAAGCACAATGACTACCTATGATAAAATCAAGTAGATTTAATTGTTGTAGAATATGAAAAAAAATTTATAAATGAAAAATTTATTAAGAGCTCAAATTCTCTTTCCTCCACTATTTTGTGATTTAAGTAATGTAAAACATTAAAGGCATCCAATGAGGAAAATAAATAGTAAAATGCTCAAGTTTTCCAAAAAATATTTGAAGCTATAAAACTGTGTATATCGAAAGGCTTTGAAAAGGATTACAAGATCAAAAACTTTTCTTTAAATATTAAAAGACACAAGTCACAAAAACTATGTAATTCTTGGTAGTTCTTTGGGAATGCTGATAAAAACATAACCATGGTCCATATTGGGATCCATGTTAGAATTTTTTATTTTATTTTTATTTTTATTTTTTATTGTGTAGGTACGCTCAGATTAAATTTAAAATAATAAATATTGAGAATAATAATACATTTTGATCTATACACTTTTGATGATATGGTTTCACAATGTTTTACTCTAATACAAACTTTATGAATCTTTTATTAAAAAATAATATCACCCAACATTTTGTAATTAGTATTTTAAGAATTAGTCAAATTGACAAAGGATTCTATATTTTTAGATAAGTATGGATCATTAAAATTTTCCTTAATTCTGACTAGGCTCTAGAAAAAGACTCTTTTAGAATTTCCATGTCCTTCCTATATTGACACTTATTTCAAGGAGAATGCAAAAATAATTATTAATATAAGTTTATATGATTATAAAACTAAAGGATGGAGTGGAATAACTGAAGACCATGATAGTTGCACTAGTTAAGGTGGGGAATGCCGTCAAATTTGATAATTCCAAGTACACCACAAGTACTGTAGATGTTGCATGAAGTTATTTTATTGGAATTGTACTTAGAAGTTCTATCAAAGTAAGTATATTTTTTTTGAATTTTTATTTTTTCAAACAATAATGAGGTTTGAATATTTTTTAATATATTCATTTTTTGTTAAATAAATTATAATTTAAAATAAATCTTTACTATTGTACTCCACCAACTTTGTGATATCTCAATTATTGCTTAGTAATTCAAAGTTTAACATAAACATATTTTAATAAAATACAACATAAATTTGCTATAATAAACAATAAATATGACAATGAAAATATATCAAAACCAAATCTTATGCATGTATGTCTAATTAATGTATTTTCAATTTGGTAGTTGTAAATGGTTGTTACCTTTTCATATCCAACATAATTATAAAATGAAAGAAAAAAAAAACATAATTGTCCATTATAGATACCCATAATAAAATGACACATCCACAATATAAATGTCCAAACAAATCACTTACATGAAATCCGTCTTCATTGCCATCACCCTGATTATCTTTATCACTTGGCATTGTAACATTGTTGTTCTAAAAAAGATGTTTATATCTTGGATCATGTCTTAGTGTGAACCACCAATCCCCATCCAACACATCTAGGTTAAAAAACATTTGGTTGCAATATCTTGGGAAAACATAAGGCTCCTTACTTTCAACCCACATTTTTTTAGAGTTAATACATATTATCCCACTATCATGATCTTCCTTTACATTTCTCCAGTCGAAGGTTTCCCACCACTTGCAACAAAAAATAACACATTGAAATGATGAGAAGTCCACTTGCATGATCTCTTGTATCTCTTGCATGTAACCTAACTTCCCGTTTATCAGGTTTTCATCACGGTGGCTAGCACAACTAGATTGGCCGAAATCAACCTCCACTCCACAATATTGTGTGATGTGACATTCATCATCATACTTAGTACGAAAATTATGTCCATATGCTCATATAGATGGGAATAAATGGACCTATAAAAATGCGAACAAAGGACGGTGTCATATGTCTAAGAACTGAAGCATTAATAAAAGCACAATACTTGTTACAATTCAAATGTGTGATAATATAAATAGAACATGGTACTCAGAGAGGTTATTATAGAGTAGTTGGACCCGATCCCTATGTTTAGTGTATCCTGATCTTCTCCACATGGGTTACGGCCAAAATTTTCATATTTCTCTTGCATCTAGTCAACCACTCAAATTTTGGGACATATTTTCTTTTAAATGATCAGGATAAGGAATGCTTCTACCATTCAATCGTCTGAATGTTTCCCTGTCACTACCCCATTTCCTTCTTTCCTCTTCATACAACACGACCCATGGTTGCATTTCCTTCGCGTTGTAAAGAACAAATTTATTGATGACATCCATTTCAAAATTTCCTGATGTATACAAAAATTCAAAACAAATAGCATGACATCAAATATACATTATCAACTTAAAGAGGGAATTTATTGATGGCATCAAAATTTTTAAATTCATTGATGTACAAAATAATTCAAAACAAATAACACAAGATGAAATATGTATTTTCAACTTCAATGTAAACAACTTCTCTGTACTAAATTGAAAAAATATAACTGACTTACTCTTTATCAAGTGCCTTTATCCATTTGTTTGGAGTAGCTCCCTTTCCCTTTTGTCCTCATCTTGATGGTCATCCCAAACAAATTCCCCTTTTGTGTCATCAATTTGCTTGATGTACTCACTGGATTAATAGAACAACTCGTATACTATGTACTCTTCTACAATAGAGCCCTCTGATTTTTCCCTTTGTCAAACAAACCACTTAATTTTTTTGATGTACCTCTCTAAGAAGAACATCCAATGAAATGAGAGAACCCTAGCTAATTCAACCTCATCAATTAGGTGAATTAGAAGATGGACTTGCATGTCCATTAAACTCGTGGTCAGTTTATTCTCAAACATACAAACAATCTCAACTATCTCTCAATGCCACCGTGGAATTCTAGACATATGAATATCCCTTGATGTGATCCAATGTACAAATGTAGATAATTTTGATATGGAACGTCACAGGTCCTGGGGAAATTCATGATTCATGCAACCATGCACAAGAAAAGGATAACAACACTACAAAATAGACACACACATCATTAATTTCCATAAAATTGTGAGTGCATAACATATTTTACCGACGTTAGTATAGAAGAAGAATAATGTATTCAACATACATACCTGTAGAAGGTTCATATGGTCATGTGATTTCAACTCCTACAAATTCCCATCTACAGTGAAGAAATGTCGTAGAGTCAACCCATATAAATAAGGCGCCTTCACTCCCAATATAACATCCTTCACCATATAATTATAGTCTTTCTTCAAAATCCATGGGAGATCACCTTCTTTAAAAGACCAAAATGGACCAACCTCTCGTCTAGTCTCGTTTCTTGGTCAATGTCTCTTTTTAGTATTCGAAGTAATAATATCTCTCCTGACATCCAATGTGTTTCTTTTATTCGATGATATGTGCCTCCATAAAGAAGATGAAACATTTTTGAATGTATGCATGGGATCTAGTAGGTGGGAAATCTTAAGATGCTCCCAATATGGAAGCTTATTAAATACATATTTCCTTTTCATCCCAATGGGCATTTTATCAACTTAGATGTCAAAAAATTCAGGATCATCGAACACAGGTTCCCCATTCAAATCAAAGAATTTAGCCATTTCCTTCTCCTTCTATGTGTCACATGCCCTATTCCAATTTGGCGATGTCATTATTTCAGGTATTCTGCCTCTCTCTGGTTTACCATTGAAAGAAGATGCAACTATTCTAAGGGTGGTCTACTGGGAGGAATACCCTCAAACAACCGTACACCATCTTTCGTAGGTCATTGGACCACCTATCATTTATAGAAGGTCCACATCATTTACATTCATGAGACCCTTTTGTCACAAGACCTGTGATGTTAACGTATACATAAAATGCTAGTGTCAAAAATATAGTTGCACCAAAAGAAGTATGCCAAATAAAATTACATGTACAAACAAATCGATGATCATGCTTACCAGAGAAAACTATTAGTCCTGGATAATTGTGCGTGGTTTACACACATATGCGATACAACATAAAAGACCTCTCCATTGGGATGGGTCTTGATACATCATATACTTGTATCCCTTCCCATAATTTCTTAAATTCATTGACCAATGGTTGGAGGTAGTCATCCATTCTCTTCACTTGTCTTCTACCTGGGACTATAAGAGCCAACATAAGATGTTCATTCTTCACGAACAACCATGTGGGGATATTGTTATTGATCACTTCTACTTGCCAAATAGAATAGTTGGTGTTTTGGATAGAACATAGGTTAACGCCATCCATAACTATGCTCAATAAAAGGCTTCGTACTTCATCCTTGAATTTATCGGGCCATGTATCCTCTATATGCTTCATGGTTATTGAATCTATCAAGATTCACATAACTCCTGGCTCACTTCTATGTGAGGCATGCCACCCCTGCAACATGGCTAATTGTTTGCAATGAAAGAGCCTTTGAATACTTGGAATTATAGGCATGTGCCTCAATATCTTATGAGGAGGACAATGTGCCTTACCCTTATTTTTTGATTTATGGTACCTTCCATGCCCACATTCTATACAGATGTCTTTGTTCGCATATTCGTTTTAGTATATACAATCATTTTGACATGCATGATATGATATGTACTAAACACCCAACATTTTCTTTACCTCTGCACAACTATTATGCAAGCAATTATCACTCAGAAGTACCTTATCTTTTAATAACCTGCAATTAGTGGGAAATATAATTTTACACTGTCATTAAGCATGAATAAAATCAACCTTTTCTTCCTTCATTGTGTGACAATATTCCTTAAAACTTTAGGGTACTTAAGGGTTAGTTACCTCAAAAGTGTCAAGAAACACACATCTGACATACCATACATTGCTTTCAAGTTGTACAGTAACATTGTTGTCCCTAGTTGGGTAGACTTGGCAGACTCCCATACTGGACCAAATAGAGGGCTGGTGGAAGCATATTTTAGGCTTTTGTAGAAGGTATCTATGACATCAGTGCCATCCCCTAGTTCATTTTGCTAGAATACATCTAACAAGATTCCCTCCATGTCCTAGGTATCCTGCAAGAAATCATCCATACCAACCTCTATGTCATTTATTTCATCCCCACCATGTGAAGAACTCGTGTTACCATCGAGGTTTTGAATTGGTGACTGAAGACGTAGTGGGAATTGAATAAGTGGTTGTTTCAACCATTCTCGGTATGCTTCCTCTCCGAGATCTTTTCATTTAGCAACAAGCCTGCAACTTGACATCGCAACAGAGTGCAATGGTAGATGGTGGATAGGTCGCTCATCATCAGAATCCTGATTGTAAAAATATTGAACATTACGTTGATAATATTAGTAACATAATGCCTTTAATATGT
This sequence comes from Picea engelmannii, assembly GCA_009831015.1. Lineage (NCBI taxonomy): Eukaryota > Viridiplantae > Streptophyta > Pinopsida > Pinales > Pinaceae > Picea > Picea engelmannii. Next base: position 162,581 of record ML782299.1, read on the forward strand.
TCAAACATCATACCAAAAACTTATTAGAAGAATGTACATTTTTTTCCCAATAATAAACATGAAACTGACCACTTTATAACACAAATGTCGAATTAAAGAATACATTTACATTAGTTCCATTGAAAATCCAAAAATACAATTACTCAATCATCTTTTTTTTATGCCCTACGAGTTTGTCTACATAAAAGAGATCAAATTCATGGTGTAATACGATTGACCTAGGTTGGTTGCTGGAATATGGCATGTTAGGATTGGTAGGGTAAAGAAGCTGGCCATTTTCATCAAACATATGCTTACGATATCTTTCTTATGATAATATCTTGTAGGAGTTTAGGACCATGAGATTATATTGAGCATCTGAAATCGATCCTGAATATCGATCCTACAAAATTCAATGAACAATTATTAAACCGCACTGCATACATAACATAAATTGAATGAGATAAATGATTTATCGATAAAATATAGCCTTAATGCAATTGGCGTGAGAGAACATGAAGGAGTTCCAAATATACATAATGAGGTGACACTTGAATTTGAAGAATTGGCCATTTTATATTATAATTCTTTTTTTCCTGCATTTGAGCAAAAACCATCATCTTGGGTAGCATAGAACAATTAAACTTCAAAAATAACTTCTAATAACTTTTATAGCTTGAAAACACACTTAAAAAATCATTGTTTTTTTCTACAATGTGATTGTTTTTTTTCACCCATCTATACAAGAAATCTCAATCTAGGTGCGCAAGACAATTTGAAACGCACCAGTGCAACATGTAATTAATAATGCACCAAGATAGTGTGTAAGTAATAACATATTGTAAGATAGTTAAATTTTCACAATGCGAATGCAAACTTCCGTATTTAAAGTTTTTGGAGGTTTTGCTTTGTAGAGGCAATAATGAAGGTCAGTCTTCGGTGCTTATCTCAATTAAATGCACCAGATCATTTTGTTTATACATATGCATCGATACATATTTAAATAATAAAGCGCACCGGTGGGGGAGAGAGAGGGGAGGTGATAAAATGAGTGAGAGAGGGACGAGGATACAAAGTGAGGGGGAGAGAGGGGTATATGAAAG
>ML782299.1:168155-214744 GCA_009831015.1 Picea engelmannii
TCAGGAATGTGAGCCCATGCTATACTGCCAAATACACGGAAGTGACTTACATCTGGTTTAATTTTAGTCCAAGCTTCTTCTGGTGTTATATTTTTAAGAGCCTTTGTAGGAGTGCGATTTACTATGTAATTTGCACAGTTGATGGCTTCCGCTTAATACTTTAGACTTAATCCCTTAGATTGGATCATACAATTAGCCATTTCTTTTAATGTGTGGTTCTTTCTATCAGCAACACCATTTTGTTGTGGTGTATATGGAACAATGTGTTCCATTTGGATTCCCTGTGTAGTGAAGTAATTTGTAAAATTATTGTTCACATATTCACCTCCATTATCTGTTCTTAACCTTTGAATTTGATGGCTAGATTGCTTTTCTACAAGGGCCTTGTAGGCCAAAAACTTGTAAAAAACTTCGCTCTTAATTTTTAAGAAGTAAACCCAAGTACGTCTGGAAAAGTCATCAATGAAAGTTAAGAAATACTTGCACCCAAAAAAAGAAGGAGAAGAAAGTGGACCACACAAATCACTGTGAACAAGCTACAAAGGACCCGAGGCATGCCAAGAGGCACGTTTTTCAAAACTGTCCCAATGATGTTTGCCGAGAACACAACTGACACAAACACCAACTCTGCATGAAACAAGAGGAAGAACAATCACCATCTGTTGATTACATAGTTGCTGCAATGAGCGATAGTTTAGATGACCAAACCGATCATGCCAAAGTTTGCTCAAGTCATCGCTATGAGCAACAAAAACCGATGAAAAAGATGATGACCCAAAGTTGTCAAACTTGTACAACCTGGTAATATCATCAGCAATTCCAGTTGCAAGAACATGATTAGGATATTTTAGATCCTTGATTACAACTTGGTGAGGTGAAAACTCTACGGTTTTACCTTCACCTGAATGAGTGATTTGTTATACTGATAGAAGGTTTCAAGAAAGACTTGGAACACATAAGACATCATTGAAATGATCATTTTCTACTTGTACTACTCCAGATCCTTCAACACTAAGAGATCTATCATTGCCAACAAATATTTTCTTGGTGTTACATTCATTTAGAGTAGAAAATACGTCTCTATCCTTAGCCATATGATAAGATGCTCCAGAATCAATAAGCCACTTATCAAAAGTAGAAGTAGAAGGTGTATTGAAGGAGATACCAGAAGCAGAAAGTGCATGTTCATGAGAAGAAGAAGAAGAAGGAGAATCAATATTGATGTTGTGCTTATTCATCGCTGCTTCTAAAGCTGCCATCTTCTTGAAACATTTGGACTCATCATGACCATCTTTATCACAAAAGTTGCAATGTTTGTTAGCATTCTTATTTTTATATTTTGCTCCTTTGTCACCATTAGGAGCTGAAGTTGTCTGAGCGGGTTTGGGACCCTTATATTGCTTGTTGTTGTAGCGAGGATGTTGTTTCTTGGGATACGTGGGTTTATCTTTCTGCTAGGCAACTAAGGCTTTGTTAGAGGTACCTACAGTGATGATCACTCCAAGTTGTATAAGATTATATTCCTCTCTAATCAAAGAAGCACAAAAGGACTCAAGAGAGGGTTTTTCATAATCTTTCCCTAGAGCCTCTCTCATGGCATAAAATGTATATACAAACACAAAATATGCACTACCTAGCTTAGAAAGAATAAGATAGATGCAACACTCTTCCTCCATTTTTATCTTACATTCTTCACATAAAATTATGAGTGTTTTAAACTTAGATAAATAGTCTCAAAGGTGAGAAAAATCACTTGGACTCAAGGTCAATATTTGATTTTCTAACTATTGTGCTCGAATAATATTGAGTTTACCAAACACAGATTCAATCTTGTCCCAAGCTTCTTCGGGGTCATCAATTTCTTGAAGGTGGTACCTTAAATCAGGAGAGATGGACATTTTGATTAGTCCACGTGCTTCATCATTCCTATTATCCTGCTTGGCTTTCTTATCATCATCAATGGGTGCTTTTTCCTTTCCCAAGGTAATCCGATACAAGCTTTTACTTCTTAATAAATCTTCCATATGAGATTTCCATTGGAAGTAGTTGTTGCTGGTAAGCAAGACATTACTTGTAGAATCCATATTAAATATGTAGATAATATGGAATTAAAAAATGAAACTGATGATTTGGATGGAAAGAGATAAAAAAATTATGCGGTTTTAAAAAAAACGACATTGAAAGCGGACTTCCGATGTGAGAGTTATGCCATTTAAAAAAAAAGCATAAACGGTAACCAACTGACCACGTGATAGTGTACGTTGCTTTATGAAGTGACCCAGTTTTATAAAGAGAAGTGGGGATCACTTTTACAACGAAGTTACTTTATAACAGAAAAGCTGCATGTAAAATAAATAACTCTAAAATAAAATATTAAAGCTACTTATAGTGATTCACTTTTATACTTGAAGTGAAATACACTTTACAATTTTAACATGAACTTTTTCAAAAAAGTAACAAAAGAGAGACTTGAACTCAAGATCTCTTACTTAATAAGGCAAGTTTTAACCAAATGGTCTAGAAAAACATATTTTAATGTTCATAAGGAGGGTTGTTGTTGTTGGCCTTGGAGAGCGTGCTAAAAAAAAACTCTTTTCACACAAGAAAAAAATTTCCCTTCTCGATGACAACAAGGGTTAGATTTCGGTTAGCTTACCCGAAAGATGCACCTTTTCCTATTTGTTTATGATTTGACGAGATCACACAGGGCATGGGGAAAAGAGCATACACATATTTCAAAGAGTAGCAACCCGGAAAATAAAAAATACAAACCGAAATAAAATCAAAATAAAACTTTGCAGAAATTTAAAAAATGCGTATTCAGGCTTTATACCTCTGGATCTGACTGTAATGGCTGTATCTTGGGCAAACGAAAACCTTTTCGAGTGAAACAAAAAGTGTTCCTGAATGAAATGAGTGCTCCGGATGCAATGGAATAGTCCTCTCAGCCCATAAATGTACGTAAATTCCAGAAAATAGAGATGAGAAAACTCATCTTCATGATCTCGATCTACAACAGGAGCGAGTCTTCAAATAGGCTCTGATACCATGTTCGACAACACAGGTATTCCAAAAGAGGAATAAAACCTTCATTAAACACTCACATAAACATATCAAAGATCAACACACCAATGTTTTCACGTGGTAAAACCCCTACGGGGAAACATCCACAGCCCCAACCAACGCGACCACTTGGAGCAATTTATTAATGCAAAGAAAAAGATTACAGAGAGATTTTACAAGAGAGTTTCTCACAATCGATCATTGCCAAATGACCCTCCATGCTCTTTAAATAGAGATCATGGACCAATCGGGTGTTAAACCACAAATCAATGGCCGTTAAGATCGAGGAGAGTATGAACTGTCGGATCACTCTATGTCGGGAACATATTGTGACTGTCAGTTTTCCTAACTACAAATGCATACTAATTCATACTAAAGAAACACACTAAGAAACACACTTTTACCTAACGACATATTATACCAAGTAGATCTTAACTAACTCCTAAGTGTCTAAATATCCTAACATGGAAATCAAGTTAAGAGGTTATATTTAACTCCATTTCTATGGCTTGGACCTATGCTAAATTGATGGCATTAACACCTATATTGACTATAAATATTTCCACGTGGAATCCTTAACTATCACATAAATTAACCTCCCATGTCAAACATCCCTAGGTTTCCCCTTGAGGACTTGTCAAAATTTAATTTGATTAATGGATGTATCAAAGGTCTCTAATGGTGCAGTCCTTGATTTTGTGAAGACTAAGAATTTTCTTTGTTCTACAATTTCTTCTTTAAAATCCCTAGTTCCTTGTAGGTGTTTGCCTCATGATCCTAGAGATAAAATCTCATCCTCCTTTCAATGTTGAGTTAAAATGGAGTTTAAAATATAACCAATGATGTGATTAAAAATTATCGTGGAACATTGTTCTTGATTCTTGAAAATTTGGTCATTTCACTCCTTCTAAAGAATTTCATAGAATCAAAACTAATGCTATACTCTTCATATGGTTGAATAGTTGTCTTTGAAAGGGTGCCTTGGGCCACCTTTAAAGCATCTCATCTACTTTGTTTGTATAATTTGGTGATTATAACAACTCCATCTTAATATATTTTAACTATGAAACATATTACAATTATTATCTATATTCTCCTCTATATCCTTGCATAAACAACATATAGAAAGATCCTTTTCATCCTCTTTTCCTTAAAATTCCATCACTCTACAATAATGTTGCCACTTTCTACTGATATCTAGACTTTGTCCCCAATGCTCCACTTCATATTTAGTTGATATTATTCTAGGATGTGATGGGAAGTTAGTTGATTATGAAATATTCATTATTTATGTTGGAAACATAATCTGTAAGGGTTATGATATTATTGTGTTATTCAGTTGTGAGGGAATATAAGAAGACACAAGTGAATATGAGTAGTCATCAGGAGTCCAAGGGACCTCTTGGAATACAAATTCAAAGGCCACATCATTGTACTTATATGTGTATCATATGAATGAATAATAGTATTTCATGCATATTCACTTGCTCCAATTCAAGAACATATTATGAAATGCCAACATTGTCACTGAGTTGGCCACATTGAAGATGAATGTTTTGATCTTCATCCTTGTGAGCATTGGGGAAAGCACAATCATCCTTCATATAGATGTTCCAAATGCAAGAAACCTACAAGAGTAAAGAACCACTATGGTTGGATCACTTCTTGGAAATGACCATAAACAATCAAGGAGATATATCAGTCATATCGATGAATTCATTCTCGAGTATTGACACATCTTGTAGTGAAAGGATTTGCATCTTCTCACCTTATACCTGACAGGGGGCAACAACATCAACGATTGACAATCATGCTTCAAGTTTTGAAGTCTTATTAATCGAATAGTAACAAGTGATCATGATTCAATTTGTGGTCACTCAAAACCACCAGATTGGTTTGTGGTTTTCCTTAAATCACCAACATAAGTTGTAAGTCTTCTCACCTTGTACCTAACATGGGGGAACAATATCAATGATTGATAGTCAGGATTAAAGTTTCAAATTCTTATCAATCAAATAGTAACAAGTGAGCGTGATTCAGTTTGTGGTCACTCAAAACCACCAGATTGATTTGTGGTTTTACTTAAACCACCACTTAGTAGAAGACTTACAACTTCTGCTAGAAAACGGTTTGTGGTTTTCCCTAAACCTCCATTTAGTAGAAGATTTTCGACTTCTGCTAGAGAATAGTTTATGGCTATCTTTAAACTAACATTCGAGAGAACTTCCAATTAGCATAAGACATCATCTTCTAGCTTGTAGCTAACTTAGGAAATGTCCCGAGAACCATTGATCCCTATAGCCAAGTTCCATAGTTTGTGGTCATCCATAAACCACTAGATTGGTTTGTGGTATTCCTTAAACCTCCATCACCATTCAAAGAGCACATTCAACCATTGGTAGTTGTCCACTTCCATATTTCCATTGGACACATCTAGACTTCATCTCTCTTCTTGGACTCACATAAACCCCTCCGGATTAAGCGGGGTATGTTGGAAACATAACCAATAATGGTTATGGTATTATTGTATCATTCACTTGTGAGGGAATATAAGAAGACACAAGTGAATATGAGCAGTCATCGAGAGTCCAAGGGACCTCTTGGAATATGAATCCAAAGATCACATCATTGTACTTATATGTGTATCATATGAATGAATAATATGTCTCACGCTTATCCATTTGGACGTTCCAACAATTTATTATCTGCATATTAGGTATTTGGTTCAATTAGTTGTCAATAAAGTTCTTCCTCATGTCTCTCAATCGACCAAGACTATGGGCCTAGAGTAAAATTTTTACTTCCCATACCCTTCAATTGACCAAGACTATGGGCCTAGAGTAAAATTTTTTCTTCCCATACCCTTCAATTGACCAAGACTATGGGCCTAGAGTAAATTTTTTTCTTCCCATACCCTTCAATTGACCAAGACTCTCACCTAATGAAAAATTGTTTATAAGTACATTATTCTTAATCAAGCGCCCCAATGCCTAATGGACCAACATATCATCACTCACTGATGGAGGACGACAAAATCAAGCACCAGATCCAAGAAATTCTTCAAAAGGGGCACATATGACCCCAATCCTCCCCTTGCGGAAGCCCGATTGTGCTAGTGCAGAAGAAAGACGGGACCTGGCGGCTCTGTATTGATTACAGAGCACTAAAAAAAATCACAATCAAGAACCAATACCCAATTCCCCAAATTGATGACATTCTTGACCAACTCAAGGGGGGAAATTTCTTCATCAAGATTGACCTAAAGTCTTGCTACCACCAGGTTCCCATTGAACCAACTGATGTATGGAAGACAACTTTCAAATCTAAAGAAGGTCTCTTCGAATGGCTAGTCATGCCCTTTGGATTAACAAATGCGCCAACAACTTTCATGAGATTGATGGCTGATGTATTGAGACCTTTCACCAACTCTTTTGTGGTGGTATATATGGATTACATCCTCATATTCAACACAACTTGGGAGGAGCACATGCAAATTCAAAGGTTTTGGGCACTCTGCGACAACACAAGCTATATGCCAACTTGGAAAAATGATCCTTTGGAATGAACAAGGTCCAATACTTGGGCTACATTGTTGATGAGAATGGGGTACATGTGGATCCAATTAAGATTCAAGTCATTCATGATTGGCCATCCTCGACCACACTAATTGAGCTTCAAAGCTTCTTGGGACTTGCCAACTTCTACCATAGGTTCGTGTTGGGATTATCCCATATTGCATGGGCCCTTAGCCAAATAACCAAGGGTGGTGTCAGGGAAAAGTTGGCATGGGGGCAGGCACAACAACGAGCATTTGAGGATATGAAGCATCACTTGTGCTCAACTCCAATACTCTCCTTACATGATCTGCAACAACCATTCAAGATTGAGATTCAAGTCATTCATGATTGGCCATCCTCGACCACACTAATTGAGCTTCAGAGCTTCTTGGGACTTGCCAACTTCTACCATAGGTTTGTGTTGGGATTATCCCATATTGCATGGGCCCTTAGCCAACTAACCAAGGGTGGTGTCAGGGAAAAGTTGGCATGGGGGCAGGCACGACAACGAGCATTTGAGGATATGAAGCATCGCTTGTGCTCAACTCCAATACTCTCCTTACATGATCTGCAACAACCATTCGAGATTGAGACTGATGCCTCTCACTATGTTGTTGACGTAGTTATCACCCAACGTGGGAATCATGGGAATCCAATAACATACCATAGTGAGACACTCTCATATACTGTCTGAAAATACCCCACCTATGACAAAGAATTGTATTCCATTGTGAAATCCTGTCGACAGTGGAAACATTACATTATGGGAAAGGAGACGATCAGCCACACTGATCACAAGCCTCTACAGTTCATAGAGACACAGGGGAAGTTGTAGAATGACTGCCATCAAAATTTGTACACATATCTACAACAGTTCCATCTAAACATCAAGTATAAAACATAGAGCACAAATCATGTCGTTGACTGCCTCAGTCGCCCTCTTGTTGCTGCACTCACCAAAATGCTCCATTCCTATGGGCATGAGGCATATGAGTGGCCCCACCTTTATCAATGTGACCCATACTTTTCCACCACCTATAAGATCTTGGGTACAAGAGCACATGTCACTGATTTTCACATCCAGGATGGACTGTTATGCCATCTAGGCCACCTTTGTTTTCCCACAAGAGAGCGTGCAAAGCTAATTTGGGAGGCTCACTACAGTTGGATGGCAGGACATTTCAGCATGGATAAAATGACGGTTGTTCTACAAAAACATTTTTATTGGCCCAAACTTCGACAAGATGTCAACACGTATATCTGATATTGCACTACCTGTGCCATTGCCAAGCCATCCATCAAGAAGAAAGGCTTATACACCCCTCTTCCTACTCCCGAGAGGCCTTGTGAATCCATCTTTATGGATTACATGTCTAGCCTTCCATCCACCAAGCACGACAATGATTGTGTATTTTTGGTGGTGGATCGGTTTTTGAAGATGGCCATTATCACAGCCTGCAAGAAGAACATCATAGCGGTAGATACTGCCAATCTCTTCTTCGAACGAGTCTGGGTCCATTTTTGGATACCAAAAACCATCACTTGAGATCGGGACAACGGGTTCCTCAACACATTTTCGTCGAGTCTCTGGTCACTATTGGACACCAAGCTCACTAAATCCACTGCTTTTCACCCCTAAACCGATGGCCATACAAAGGTCGTCAATCAAATGATTGTGCACATCCTGTGCATGTACAACTCTAAGTATCCATGTACATGGGATGAGATTCTTCCCTATGTTTAACACAACTACAACAAGGCTCTCCATAGCTCCATCGACCATATCCCATTTTAGTTAGGGATGGGATTCCAACCCTTGGGTCCCATTGATGTTCCACTAACTCTTGCAACCACACAGGCATAATCTTCCCATGTTCAGTCTGAGGTTGAAAAATCCACCAGATTCATTGAGCGTATTCAACACATCCACCAACAGGGACATGAGATTTTGTAGAAAGCCAATGCGAAGTACAAGCAACGCCATGATCAACACCAGGTATCACACTTGTTTCAGTTGGGAGACAAGGTTTGATTACATTTGCAGAAATAACTCCTTATAGGGCCCCCATCGGAAGCTCCACCCACTTCGCTATGGGCCTTACAATATCACCAAGGTTGTAGGGAGCAATGATTTTGAGCTCGACACTCCACCCTTCCTTGGCTTGCACCCAATGTTCAATGTGGACCTCCTTTGGGCATATTTTCCACCATTATTGGACACCTCAGAGATCATAGAACAGTTGACACCAACAGAGCTCAACCCTGACTACATGTAACATGCATCCACTGATCAAATAGTGGACACACCGGTCAAGGGAACTTGCCAACATAGGATATAGCTTTATCGGGTTGTCAAGGCAGGGCAACTCCTACACCAAGGCAAGTGGCTCACCCAGGTGTTGACTCTTAAAAGAGCAACGTTGGATACTATGCTTGCAAATGATTGCCAAGCTTTATTATTTAATAATATTAATAATATACCGGTAGGTGGGACCCCTTGTTTGACTTATGGCATTATGATGGAGAAGTGACACTTATATTTTTTTTGCTTATGTACTATTTGTGACACAATTTCTATAACTTATTTGCTTCAAATCACGGTTAAAATGCTTGTGATAAGGAATTCTGATGATTAAAACATGAAAGAATGTGATCTTCATTACCTCTCGCAAAATATGATTATGCTGCATTTTGGATGAAATAATTACACTCCAGTTTTAATTTTGATATTGTATATTGTTCATAGCAAAGTTGGGTGATCACCTTGACCCTTGATACTATTGTTATGTGCATTGGTTTAAATTTCAAATTGGTTATGTTCCTAGCAAGTTGTCATATGAGAAATATGGATAGTGGCAAGGGGTGGCGCACTTTACGAATTGGAATATTGCACACTTTGTAAATTATAACGTGGAAAAATTTGGAATATTTGGTTTGTATTGATGGTTTTGAATGTTAATGGTGTGGTGAGCTCGCTAGTGGGCTTGGCTCGTACTAAGCCATGAATGAAAATATGAAGGAAGAAGCGACATGCAGTAAATGTACACCACTTAAACTCACCTCGAGCGCTCCACCCTAGTCATTCTTTCATTTTTCTCTATTAGTTGCTGTTGCTCCACTTTTCTCGGTCGTGGAGAAGGTATACAACCTGGTCATTTCTCCCTAAGCAATATTTTGCACATGTATGGAGTTTTATTTCTTTCCCATCCATGAGCATTCACTCTGCACTTTAATTCAATAGTTGGCTCTTGTTTTCTCACGACTTGTGTATTTCCAAAGCTATTATGAGATATTTTGGATTGTGTATTGGTTATTTTCAAGGTTTTGCTTTCCCGTGGTGGTTGTATTTGAGCCATGGTGTTGAAAGAATGGGGTGGTTTCTTTTATTGTGTATGATTGTTTGCATTTATTTGTTATAGAAAATAATTAAGTTTGGAACCCTGGGCCTTCCCTACCTCTGGTTTGTTGTTTTGGGTTTTTCCATATTTGTGACTCCTCACTGCTTCCTGTCTGTGGGTTATTTGTACACCCCATAGGAATTTTGAGTTATGGTTTCGTGGTTAATGTGCTCGCGCCTTGGTCACTTCTCTGTGAATGTTTAAGTGAAATATCATGAAGGACTAAAGCTTCTATGCCTTGTCCTAGTCAAACCCTCAATTGTTAGCCCGCCTTCTTATGCCCTCACTGTCACTCTTGCGTGGTGAACCCTATGCAAATATGAGAGCATTGCTTACCCAGATTTTGATGGAAGCACTGTTCATGCTATTTTGGTTTAGGCACAATTTTTAATTGGTCACTTGTTATGTTGTGATGAAGGAAGTGTTGGATTCACTTATTCGTTGGAACTTACAATCTGTTTATATGAAGCTCATGAAGTCGATAACAATGTTGTGAATTATTGTTATACTAGCTGTGATCTATTGTAATAATGAAAAACGCATGTGTATAATTGTATGATGCTCGAATTAGTAAACAAACCAGAATGAAATATGATGAGGGGGTTTGGTAAATTGTGCTTCGATTGGATTATGGTTACATACATGGATTTGTTTTGGGGCACTTCAAGGGACCCTGTGGGTTTTAAGAATTTTGTTGAGGTTGATATTATGGTTGTGGTCTGTCCACTCCAAGACTGTGGTTGTATTTCCCATGGCGATTATGATGTTGTTCATTTTTAACTCTGTTATATACATGCAATATTGTTATTATGATTATTTTTCAAAATTCTGGGCATATTAAATTGGTAACTGTGTAATACAGTTTCTAAGGCAAGTGAACAATTTTATGAAGCAAACACTAGTTTTTGGTTGTTTTTTTGGAAACATAGTATGGTTTAAGTTTTAAATATTTGAATAGTAGGATGTTTGATTGCAAATTTCCATTAGAGATGGCATGTTTGATATATCACTTGAACAATATCCATATTATTCCCCCCCACATTATACCATTTTTTGCTAATTATAACCCCTTCACAATCCCAATTTCGCTTATCAATTCCCTGTTCGGTGATATTTATTTCGAAGAGTCTATGTGGAAATTAAAGGAAGTTGATATGGAAACAGTTGAAGACTAATGTTATGAATTGTTTTAATCCATAGTTGATTGTTTTATTAATTGTTTTAACAATATTCGTATATTACATCCCCTCCATGATATCATTTTTCACTAATTACAACCCCTCCATACTCCCATTTACCCTTTCAATTCCATGTTCACATGGCAATTAATAAATGGTATTCTTATGGATGGATTGCATGTGTCTTGTGGTAAATCCTAGAGCCAAATTTTGATTTATGTAAACAAAGTTTCATGTATGTGTTACTAATAACTTCAGAACTGATAAATTGTTGCTACATGATGAGTTTTTTCAGTAGAGGCAGCCATGGCCGGAATAACAGAGGCAGGGGAAATTGGAATCGAGGTCATAGGAGGAATATATTTTCAATTCATTTTGATGCTGACCCACAAGAGTTGAACAAACTATTCCAAGCTGTATTTTTTAATTTGGTTGGCCATGGAATATTGCATCCTCGACCGGAAAGGCCCCCTTTCCAACAGCCTCAGAGCTTTCAAATCATTCCCATTCCCCCACATGTGTCAATGCAACCCGAAGTTCTCGCTAATGATGATTGGAAAGAAATTTTCCACCAACCTGTCTCCCATCACCACGGTTGGCCCACTGTGTCATTTCCTTTACCACCACCTGTTAATCCCAATGTTCAAATTGCCCATGCTGTTTCACCAGTTCAGTCTTCACATGCCAGTAAGAGATTAAAAATAGATATTCCCCAACCTGTGCAAGACAAAGGAAAAAAAATTGCCTCCCCTTCTTCTCCCTCCACTGATTCCTCTAAATTTGTGTCTTCCCACCTTCATTTAAAGCATGAATTCTCCCATGTGATCAACAAGATAAAACCCCAAGGGTATAATCAACCAAGGGCTACCCAAGAAAAGTCAAGGGGAGACAATAGTGAAAAAATGAAACTTTTCTTCACAAAGTGGCAAATATGGTTTTTAAATTATGTTTTATGTGATTCAGTTGATGAGGAAAAAGTTCATAAGTTTCAAAATATTTTTGGACAACAAACTTTAGTTTGGATATTTTGTGGATAAAGTGGATATATATTATTTTTGGGATATAATTTTAAATTTTGCTGATATTTAAATATTCTATTAAATGATATCCATGGGAGGTACAAGGGTGCTATGTGATCTGAATGATTTATCTTGTATTTTTACTTTTGATGAGTGGCAAAAGAAAAAGATGGGAGTCACAAGGGGTCCCACCTACGTAGTTATTATTAATTAAGACCCTTAATTATATTATTATTATTTATTTGTCCTAAACTAATTAGTTAAGTTAAATCAACTTAACTAAAGAAAGTAGTTGAACTACTTCAACTTATTGGGAAAGAATAAAAGCTCAATGAGAAGAAGAGACAAGTGGAGAATAGAAGGATAAAAACAAGACTAAGGTTTTCTCTTTAGTTACATGAGATAGTTTCAGTTTTCATTCATTTATGAGTTTATTCAAAAGCCTAATTCTCTTGTTGACAACAAGGTCTTATTGTAGACAGCAAGGTTCAAGACTGAACCATACTTTTCAGTCGCTTGTTTTAGAGGTGTTGATTCATCCTTGATAGTTTGTGTATTCTTGTTTGTTTGTGAATTAATTTTCATGGCTAATAAAGGATATCTTGCAGAGTCAAAATGGCAACGGTTTGTGGCAAGCTGATCCAGATTATTAATTTAAGTTTTACTTTACTGTCGGAGTCTTTTTGTATGGTGTTCATCAGAGATCTCTAAATTAGACTTTGGTCCATACCCTCATAGGGGTTTGTAAAGAGAAAAACACTTTTGGTATCTCAGAATGAAATAAAATCAGATTGTTATTTTGTCTCATACATGTGTGTTTTGTGACTTGGTTACTTTTTCACTTTTGGTCTCCATGTTCACTTTATTGTAAAATATGTATACATTTCAATAGCTTTGTATAAACTTTATTTCAGATTGCAACATTTATAAATTACAAAATCAACCTTAATCCTTGTAATTAATACTCACAGATTGAGTGAATGTTTTGAGGTTATAAATCTTGGGTGACATTCCCAACTATCTTGTCCTAGCTAGGCAAGATCTGAAAATGATTGAGTAAGGTGTTCTGTACCTTTTCCTCAACATTTATTTGGTGACCATACTTGGGATATCTTCCATATCTCTATGGTTGATTGTATTCACGATTATCTTTGAATATTTTTGGTTTTTGTTTATGACTCTTTGATTAATTTTCCTCATGACAATACCTTCTACAAGGTAGCCCAATATTGAACACAGTCTTAAATATCATACCAACATTGCCTTGACTTTATTCAATACTATCTTAGAAACTGTTAATACCTGGGATGAGATTGAATTCTCATATGAAGTAATTGAACAAGATATAAGTATCCGTGAATGCTGGGAGGTCAGGTAAAGGCAGCCTAGAAATTGGTCGTAGCCCTCATTTTCCTAAATTTTTGATATTCTTTTTTCATGTCCTCAAATCATCGCATTTATAAAATATGAAGAGGATTGTCCCCCAAAGATACTCCTATCATTGAAATAGGAAGAAGAAAATCCATTTTGTCAACCCAAGAAAGCACTCTAAGGAGGACTTTGTCTGACTCTGCTAGTTCACCCTTTCCCCCCTTACCCATCAATCCCAAAATGGAATCTGTAGGTGGTGCTAGTGGTGTTGGAGGTGCTTCATCATCCCAACCTTTAGCCTCATCAGTAATTGGTATTTTATATAGCCATTAGGTTCCTATCCAATCTGCTACCAACCCTACTAAGGTTATAAAGAAATATGACTTTTTCAGTTTGAAGAAGATGCTACTACTACCCCATGGCACATATCTTCTCTCTTGAATCTAACACTTGCTACTCGTCTGTTACCAAAATTTAAGGAGCATATTCCTAGGTTCTCGGGAAATAACACTGTCTCTACAAATGAACATCTAGTGGCATTTTCTAATGCTTGTCACAATATAAGAGCTAACGATAATGATACTTTCATGTGCTTATTTGTCAACTCCCTTGAAGGGAAAGCATCAGTTTATTTCTTTTATATCCCTCCAAAGATCCTTTCCACTTGGGAGGAGTTGGCTTATTGGTTCAAGTCCACTTATGGAAAATCTAAGAGCCCGACCGAACAATTAAGGGAATATAACAATATTTCTTACAAATATGGCGAAATTATCAAGTCCTTTAACCTTCGCTTCACCAAAATGTACAGTCAAATCCATGAAATAATTCACCCCCAAAACCAAGTCGCCTTCATGCATTACTATAATGTGATTCCCTCTCCTTATCGTCATAGGCTCGAAGAAAATGATATTGATAATCGCGAACAAAGTACTTGTGAGGTTAAGAAGAGTTCTAGAGATAAAATCTTTGGCAAGAAGCCCGAAACCACCATTGTTGTTCTAGATTGGTTAGAAACAGAAGATGTCATGATTATAAATACCAGGAACAAATATTATGCTCCTAAAGGAAAATATGACCATCCTCGTGCCTCTTCCACTCCAACCTCATATTCACAAGGTACTAATGCACAAACTGTCAAGGTTCCTGAGAGTCAAGAAGTTCCCTCCCTTCTTCCCTTTTCCAAGTATAAAATTCTTAACCAATTGGCTAATATCAAGGCCGATGCTACTCTTCTGGACATGGTTTCCATCCTTGAACAATAAAAGCATCTCAATAATTTTATGGAAGAAAATCTTCCACCACAACCAATATTTCTGAAGAGGCAAAAGAAGAGGATTCCACTGTAAATAAAATAGGTGCAAATAATTTTACACACCCTGAAAAAACCCCTTCATTTTTCATTTCTGTAAAAATTATGGACAAGATAGCTCATTGTTTCCTAATTGATGGCAGTTCGGGTCCAAGCGTAATGTCAAAAATCATTATGGAAGAGCTAGGCTTATCATGTACCAATGAAAATTATAGAAGAATGATCTCCTATAACATTCCACAACGGTCAACAATAGGATAAATCAAAGACATAACTTTAGTTCTATGTGCACATCCCAAAATAAGGACAACCCTTAGCATCCAAGTAATTGACATGCAAGTAATAAACTATTCTATTAACCTAGGAAGAGACTGGCAAGCCCTGACAAGTGGATATCTTTCACTTGATAAGACACATTTATCCATTCCCAGAAATGGAAATAATATCATAGTCCTAAGAGAAGGGAGAATTTCACTATACATAGAGAGTATTCCTCAACCAAATGTAAATTGTTTTGAGGAAGACTTACATGTATACTCTATCTTTGTTGATGAGGGTGAGACAACTTTAAAACAAATTATTTAGAAGACGGTATGTGGCGCATGCATTTCGATGGATCATGCTCAAATGAAGGCAATGGAACTAACATTATCTTATACTCACCTGTAGGAAAGATTCACAACTTTTCTGATAGGTTAGAGTTCTCTTGCACAAACAATGTCACTGAATTTGAAGCCTTACTGCTAGGCATCGAAAATGATTATAACCTTGGCCGCGACCACCTTACATTTTTTGGCGACTCTGAACTTATTGTAAACCTTGTGCATAAAATATATTCTCCTAGAAATAAGTTGATGAAACGTTATACCCAACCTGGTTGGGCGCTTATCTCGAATCTTCTATCATTTAACATTACTCATGTTAAGAGGGAACTTAATTCAATGATTGATAGGTTAGTTGTATTTGCGACATCTCCTACTCGACAACTTCTACCTCAAAGGCCTGGTTGTACTTTTCAATATTTATATCATCCTCACATTCCAGATAATGTAGAATCATGGTAGGTTTTTCCTAATGATGAGGGCATTTGTGCTTTCATACAAAATGAACCGTTTAAGCCTAAGGAAATCATATCTATGGAAGATGACAAATTTCCAAAGGGCTTGAGTCCTCTTGAAAGTTCATTTTCATCGATTGATGTGAGAAACAAAGAAAAATGTAAGGAAGAGGAGTCGAAAAGAAAGGTGGGTGATACCATTTCCTTGAACCTTGGAACCTCCGAATCTCCAAAGATGGTTAAACTAGGTGCCCAATATTTCGACGAAGAAAATCCAAAATTCACAGAACTAGTAAGTGAATTTCAATATGTTTTTGCTTGGTATTACGAGGATATTCGTGGTTTTGATCCTACTCTTATACAACATGCCATTCCTATCATAGAAGGGATAAAACCAGCTAGGAAAAAACAAAGACCCATTAAATGTAACATCCCTTCATTACGCCTAAGAAAAGTCGAATCACAAAAGGTAATTTTTGTTTTTGCATTAAGAAATTAACATCAACACAGGGTCATGGCAACACCTATTCAACAATATAATAAATATAGAAGTACTAGTTACTCATCATGGAATCACTAACGATGAAATAAACTCATCAAGGAAGGATAACGACATATAAACATAAAATCATAGCAAATTAGCACATCATAAAAGCTTGAAGCAATTTACAACGACATTCAATGATACAAGGAATATAAAATGACTACCCGCCCAACCTACCCTGCAAGGTTAGGACCTCCAGGACACATAAGAAATGCTCAAGCCCAGGTTCCAATTGATTTTAACAATTTAAGGTCTCAGGGATGGCGAATGTTATGAGGAACAATGAGGTTTCTACATCCCACTAACCCCATCAGTCCAAGCAACTAGCTAAATCAACAACATCTACGATAATCTATTTCATCAATCCATCAATCCTAACATCAATTAACCATGGTGCAAGGGTAATCATTATCGTCATCATTCATACATCAACATTTAAATAATCGCTGCGCGTGAGAGTAAAATAACTCTAGAACAATCACCCATCAAGTCAAGTAATGGCGCAAGAGAAAACTAGTTTCCAATAAGTCATACATCTACATAGTTTCATGACGCATATTAGTTAACATTAAATTCAGGGTGCAAGGAAGAATGACGAAGCAATCACCATTTATGAAATGTGTGCGAGTAATCAAGCTAGAACATGGTACATCCATCATTAATCCAATGCGCATGCAATCCAATTATTAAATTACAACATAATCAATGGCACAAGGTAAATATTCATTAAATTTTATGGCGCCAAAGTAACTATGCCCATGTCCATCCGCACCTATCTATATATATGATGGTGCAACTAATTATCAATTAATTTAAGGCGTAGACGAAATAGTCAATCAATCCTAATCATCATTTAATCAAGGCGCATTGTAGTCAACATAAAATTCAACATTTATTCCATGGCGTGCGATAAGTATAATATCAATAAAAATCATTCTTTACAATAAATTTTCATTGCGCATGAAGTAAATAACTAAAATAATCATTCATTACATTGAATTTCATAGTGCACTAGAAATCTAACCACTTGAGTAACCATGCGTAACATTAATTGGCGCGCGCCATCAATTATTAACATAATCATTCATCGACAATAATTATTCAATGCGCAAGATTAAGATCAATGCTAATCAATTATCCAAAAAGAAAGGTAACATTAGATGAAGCATCAAAAACCTTTTTATATTGCGATATAGACTCTTAATTAAATAATGAAAAACTGAGTGAATGCATGTCAAGGCTGAGGTAAAAGGGTGAATGTAATAACAAGGTAAATGTAATCATGACATCAAGTTACATGGATGGAAACCTAAGTTTATTGAGGGCATTGGAGCAGTTCTCGTGATTAGGGAGATAACTTGTTCAAGGTCACAATGATTATCTTAAATATTGAAGGATAAGATTTCGGTGAGGTACGTGGAAAAAACACTTAAGGTTAATTATGAAATATGGAGGAACCAAGGATTTCACAACCAAACTTCATAATCAATATCACCTACAATTCCATTAAATTAAAAATAAGAACTCAATACTGAAAATAAAAATCCAAATAATGGTTTTCAAGGAAGGACCACAACTACCTCTAACTAAAAAGGATATATTCATGTGTCGTCCCGATTATCCCAAGGTAAGGACAACTCTGATAGCTCTGTGTTTAAGGCTCCACAAAACAATCATTGTAGACGTTCAATTTTAAATGGTCAATGCCTAGGTTCATATATCTAATTGTGTAATCCATGTATATATATCGTGATGAAGCATTTTGTTGTGTAAATTGGGATAAGGGTTTAAGTTCAAGGAAAACAAATTTAGATGGTTGAGGGTGTGTCCCTCCCCAATTCACAGTGAATTTGAAAGGGAAAAATTGTTAATCCCTAAATAGTGGCACATTACCCCTTAATTGGGGAATATTACATTAGTAATGTTATTTTATTTATGTCGGCTTGGGCCCATTAGTTGTAATTGTACATCCTAGTATCCTATATATACCAAGGAGACATTTTCATTTGGAATCATCTTACTTGAACATTTATGTGGTGTAAAAGGAGGTTTCCCCCTCGAAGAGGCTTATTATATGAAACTCTCTCTTTTTAAAGGCATCGAGTACTTATTCTAAGGTTTTTCTATGCTATATTGATATTTGGTTCTTAACATATGGTATCAGATATTAAGGTCTTGGGGTTTCGCTATATATTTTTTTTCTATGATGTTTCAGAAGGAACCCCTAGGAGGATATTTAGTAGACAGATCAAGGTACGTTGGGTAAAAATTTCAGCTTTTGAGGCCTTATACTTTCAGAGATACAACATGTGTAAGATAGGGTTTTGGAATCATACTGAATTGAGTCATTGCAGAATTTTCTCTATAAAATTTTTTCTGTAACGTTTCAAAACTTGAAATCCGAAGGTTATTCAAAGAAATTAGTAAGGTATATGTGATAAAAATTTCATCTTCTGGGTCATGTTACATTTGTAGATATGCCCTGTGGAAGATAGGGTATCTGACTAGTCCTATTGACTAGTCTCAAGCAGGTGTTCCGAGTAAAACAATCATAACTTCTTCCTAGAGTATCTAAATTGAGTGAGACTAGTTGCATTGGATAGTGGACAATCCGTAGTATATCTGGTACAAGTTTCAGAATTTTTTTATCAAATATTTTGTGCGGGGCACACTATACAAGTGAGATCTCCTAAAAAGGCCAAACATCAGAAAGATGTGGGGAAGTTACCATAAATTCCACTTGGAACATCCAATTTTGATCAGACTTGTGGCATTGCAGAGAAGAAATATCAGAGAACTACAAAAAATAAAGTTTCATACCTAGAAGGGCCGAAACTTTGGAGATACAACGGAAGAAATATTGTCCAGCAGAACCACCTCAAAATCAAGGTTTAAAAGTGATACTTGGCCAACATGCCACCAAAAAAGGGAACTTCTACACCAAATAAGCCTCCAAACAATCCTACTTGGACTCTTGATGAAGGTGAATAAATGCATAGGGATATAAATGAATTACAAAAGAAGACATTGACAAAAGATGAACTATAAGGGATGATGGATTCAACTGAAGCTAAATTGGAGGCAATAATGGATACTAATATGAATGGTTTAAAAAGGGAGATCATGGAAGGATTGGAAAATTTTCTAATAGAGAGGACACCTGAAAGTGAAAATGTATCCCATGAAATTCATGATGAGGACACAAGGAATATGAATCAATAATGGAGAAACTCCAACTTTGGGTTGAAGACCAACCACGTTCCTAAGATCGATATGAAGAAGTTTGATGGCAAGGACCTAATCACATGGATAATTTAGATAGAGCAATTATTTGATCTACATAATGTGTCACATACACAAGAGGTACAAATTTCTTCTTTATATTTAGAACCCAATCAATTTGTATGGTATCAATGGATTTGTTCTCGCAAATCACTCGTCACTTGGACAATTTTCACGGAAGAAATGATAACACACTATGAGGATACAAGGAGCAATACCTTCTTTAGACAATTGATAAATCTAAGCAAAATGGTTCAGTTACAGAGCACATTGAGAACTTCCAAAGATTTAATATAAAGGTAACAAATATTCCAGATGAGCACTTTATTGATATATTCATAGGAACTTTAAAGGATAACATTCAACATGAGGTTCGCCTTTGGGAACCCAAATCATTGGATAATTCATTTAGGGTGGCAAGAAATGTTGAAATTAAAAATATGGTTATGGCTACTAGAAGGACCAATCCTAAAATCTATCAAGAGAATAATGCTCCTTCTTCTAAAACACCTCAACTTACAAGGTTGACACCTCAACAATTGGAGGAAAGAAAATCAAAAGGTTTATGCTTTAATTGTGACAAAAAGTATAGTAAGGGACATAAGTGCGGTGAGAAGAAATTATTCTACATAGATTGTGAAGAGGAAGAATAACAAGAACCATCTCAATATGAAAACGTAGAAGCGATTTGTTTTGAAGAGTTGACTCCCACGATATCATGTAATGCATTGGCTGGAATTAGCACTCCTCAAACCCTCAAGATAGAAGGATATATCAAAAAGAAAAGGGTAATAATCCTAATTGATTATGGTAGCACTCATAATTTCATTCACTATAAATTAGCCAAAGCTCTCAATTGCTTTGTATATCCAGCGCCAGGGTTTCAAGTAATGATTGCAGATGGAGGAACTATCAATTGCTTAGGAAAATGCCATAAGATCAATCTTACTATGGGGGAATATGTAATTAATAGTCCAATGATTGCTATACCCATGGGTGGTGCTGATGTCATACTAGGAATCTAATGGTTACAATCATTAGGAACAATGGCTTTTAATTTTCAAGAACTTTTCATGAAATTTTCATTGGAAGGAAAAGAAATTGAGTTAAGAGGTATCACTGGGAAACCCAATAAGGTGATAAGCTCTAATGGCATGACAAAATTATTTAAAAAGGGGCATCAATGTGTTATTGCACAACTATGCTCACTAGATGTTCAAACATCTAAGCCATCTATTTCCGTAGATCTCCAAGGGATCATTGATAAACATTCCAATGTATTTGAAGATATTCTCAAAGGTCTTCCACCCACTCAAAATCATGATCATGATATTCAACTAATTCCTGGGAGTGTTCCTCCTAACATCAGGCCGTACAGATACCCTTATGCCCAGAAGAGTGAAATTGAGCCTATGGTTGAATAAATGTTATAGGTTGGCATTATTAGACCTAGCCAAAGTTATTACTCTGCACCGATGGTAATGGTATTCAAGAAAGATGTCTCATGGTATATGTGTCCAAATTATAGAGAGCTCAAAAAGATCACTATTAAAGATAAGTTTCCCTTTCCTGTCATTGATGAATTGTTAGATGAACTACATGGAGCAATCTATTTCACAAAGTTGGATCTCCGTTCATGGTATCATCAAATTAGAATGAAGGAAGAAGATATCCCAAAAACAACATTCCAAACTCATGAAGGCCATTATGAATTTTTGGTCATGCCTTCTGGGCTTAGAAATGCACCTTCCACATTCCAAGGGTTGATGAATTCCATTTTCAAGCCCTTCCTTCGAAAATTTGTGTTAGTATTTTTTGATGATATACTAATCTATAGTAAGTCTTGGGAGGATCACATGCGACATGTTGACAAGGTGATACAACTACTAAAGGAGCAACAACAATATGCCAAACCATCCAAATGTCTCTTTAGGGTGAAGGAGGTAGAGTATTTGGGTCATATTGTATCTCATGAAGGTGTCAAGGTAGACCCTAACAAGATTAAGGCCATGATGGACTGGCCGATTCCCAAAACATTGAAGAATCTTAGAGGATTTTTGGGTTTGACATGTTACTACCGCAAGTTTGTTCAAAACTATGGAAGAATAGCAACACCTTTAACGACACTAACTAAGAAGGATGCATTTTCATGGACTCCAGAGGCAACTAAATATTTTGAACAACTTAAAGAGGTGATGTGTAAAGCTCCTGTCTTGACCACATCAGACTTCACAAAAACTTATATTGTGGAATGTGATGCCTCGAGAAATGGCATTGGTGCTGTCCTAATGCAAGAAGGACGACCTCTAGATTTTGAAAGTCGAACACTCAAGGGAAAGGACTTATAGAAACCCATATATGAGAAGGAAATGATGGAAATACTACATGCATTGAAGAAATGGCTCCCTTACCTAATAGATAGGCACTTCAAGGTCAAAACATATCATGATAGTCTTAAATACTTCTTGGAACAAAGACTATCTTCAGAAGAACAACAAAAATGGGTGACCAAGATATTGGGTTATGATTTTGAAATAATCTATAGAAAAGGGAATAAAAATGTTGTGGCAGATGCACTCTCAAGAAAGGATGAATATGTTGAGGCCTTTCTTTATGCTATCTCGATCTTCCAACCCGATTGGATAATAGAAGTGAGGGATGAATGGAAGAATGACGAAAATGTGCGGACTTTCATTCAAAGGTTGCAACAGGATTCTAGTGCATCAAATACATTTACATGGAAAATTGATTCACTATGGTACAAAGATCACTTATATTTATGTAAGAACTCCCAACTCAAACAAAAGGTACTATTGGAATTGCATACCTCTCCGGTAGGAGGGAACTCATGATTTTTGAAAACCTACCATAGGGTCAAGAAGGAATTTTTTTGGGATGGCCTTAAAACTGATGTTCAAAGGTTTATAGAATAATGTTTGGTTTTCCAAAAAAATAAGGTGGAAACAATTAAGACCCTAGGTATTTTACAACCACTAGCCATCCCAAGTCAGTGTTGGGAGGAGGTTTCCATAGATTTCATCACAAGGTTACCGAAGTTTGAAGGAAAGAGTGTCATCATCGTGATTGTTGATAGACTGACCAAGTACACACACTTTTGTGCACTCTCTCATCCCTTCAAAGCCAGTACAGTTGCCACCGCATTCATAGAGACAGTTCAAAAACTACATGGAATCCCAAAGATTATTATAAGTGACAGAGATCCTATCTTCACTGGACATTTTTGGACATAATTATTTTCTTATTTGGGTACTCAATTGGCTCATATCTCATCATATCATCCTCAATCCGATGGAAAAACTGAGATAGTGAACATATGTCTGGAAGGCTACCTTCGTTGCTTTGTCTCTGATAAACAAAAATAATGGTTCAAATGGTTACCCTTGACAGAATGGTGGTATAACACTTCTTTTCATACTGCAACAAAAATGACACCATTTATGACACTCTATGGATACCACCCTCCTTCCATCACTTCTTCTCTAAATGAAAAATCCAAGGTTCAAGCAGTGGAAGATCACATCGAGCATCAACAACAAGTTTTCCAAATCTTAAAGGACAACCTCACCATGGGACAAAATCGCAGCAAACAACAAGAAGATCAACATTGTAGTGAAAGAAGTTTTGAAGTAGGGGATTGGGTGTTTTTAAGACTACAACCATATGAACAGATGTCCCTCAACCAAGCCAAGAAGGATAATAAATTATCACCAAAGTACTATGGTCCTTATAAGGTGTTGCAAAATATTGGTACTATGGAATACAAAATGGAGTTGCCTGCATCCTCACGAGTACACCCGATTTTACATGTTTCATGCTTAAAGAAGGTTATAGGTGACAAGATCCTAGTTCAAGCTATATTTCCAGAACTTGACAAGGAATGAAAAATCATATTGGAGCCTGAAGCCATCACTGACACAAGAATTCACCAGTTGAGGAATAGATCCATTTCAGAGTATCTCATTAAGTGGAGGAAAATTCCACTTGGGAAGATGAGTCTTTTATAAAGAAGCATCCAAAATTACTCAAGTGTTGCAGACAACACTTGTCTGAAGGGGAGGGGCATGTTAAGCCCTAAATAGTGGCACATTACCCCTTAATTGGGGAATATTACATTAGTAATGTTATTTTATTTATGTCGGCTTGGGTCCATTAGTTGTAATTGTACCTCCTAGTCTCCTATATATGCCAAGGAGACATTTTCATTTGGAATCATATTGTACTTGAACATTTATGTGGTGTAAAATGATGTTTCCCCCTCGAAGAGGCTTATTATTTGAAGTTCTCTCTTTTTCAAGGCATTGAGTACTTATTCTGAGGTTTTTCTATGCTATATTAATATTTGGTTCTTAACAAAAACTGTGCATGCGATTTTAAACGACAGAGGTGGTGTCCCTCCCCAAAATTGCAACTAACTGACAAGGAGAATCTGGGCATGCGATTTTAAATCCGCAAAGATAGAGGTAAGGAAACAACTGCCAGGTGAAGGCCCAGGCAGTTCTCAGACCCAATGCACTAAATCATGGGCATTATGGGCAATATGACACAAAGAATAAAAATGGAAAAACGCAGGGAAGGGAGAAGGAAAACTCCACGGTTAAAATTTGTTTTTACGAGAGCTCAACCATAGAAAAAAAACACAGGGAAAGGAGAAGGCACTCCAAGATTTAAAAATTCTTTTTTAAGAGAGCTCATCCACATAAAAATGTAAGGAAAGGAGAAGACACACCAAGCTTTTAAAAATTCGTTTTTAAGAGAGCTCATCCACAGAAAAACGTAAGGAAAGGAGAAGGCACACCGATATTTTAAAAATTCATTTTTAAGAGAGATCATTCAGAGAAAAACGTAATGAAAGGAGAAGGCACACCAAGCTTTTAAAAATTCATTTTTAAGAGAGCTCATCCACATGAAAATGTAAGGAAAGGAGAAGGCACACCAAACTTTTAAAAATTCGTTTTGAAGAGAGCTCATCTACAAAAAAATGTAAGGAAAGGAGAAGGCACGCCAAGATTTTAAAAATTCATTTTTAAGAGAGCTCATCCATAGAAAAAAAATGCAGGGAAAGGAGCTCCAACACATGGCATTTTCCTTTGCTAAAACACACGGGTTTGCTGAGGCAAAAACGAAATTGCAAAGAACACAACGTAGTAACCTTGTTGAGTGGAGGACACAGTTTCTCTTGCAAATTAATAGCAAAATGCAGAGACACAACACAAAAAACTTGCTGGGTGAAAAAAAAAGAATTCTCTTGGAAAATTGCAGAGGGTAATTAACCAAAAATGCTGGGCAAGGGAACAATTGTTAAGCTTAGAATAAAACATAGAAGTACCAAGATGGAAATCGTTGTACAATGCAGGGAAATCACTGTGTGAAGAGGTGAGGATTTACCAATCAGACAATTTTCTGATGCGACGCAGAACCAATCCATTAAGTCTTAGAGCGTGGGTTCGCCAGGGAGAAAAAAAAATGAAATTAAATAAACAATGGTGAAAGCATAAGGTCGAGATATTTAGTCATAGAGAAACGAAAAAAATGATGGGATCACTACACTACATAATTTATTTAAACCTCAATAAAAATTAAAACCTTCAATCGAATTACCCCAGCAATGCTCATTCGATAGAATTAAACTACAATTTAATTTGAAACTTAATGAGTTAAATCTCATTTTAGGATTACCATAACCGAAGGTGAAGAATCTGGAGTTGTTATTACATGCTTGCGCTCCTGGTTGTCTCCCTCTTGCTAACTGTGAAGACCTCACTGGTACCTCCCAGCCATCGCTAGGGGTACTCTTCTTCCCCCTTAGCCTCCCGAGCCACAAAGGGGCCACACACACAAAACCAGAGAAAAATCTAGCTCCCAACTCGCCCCGCAAGGTCGAGCTACCACTCTCTTTTCGAGCTGGGTATCCCAACTCTCACAAGAAAAATTAGTCAAAGAAATTTCAGCAGCATAACTTTACGCATACCAGTAATGATCCATTCCTCCTCTCAACCATTACTTTTATATAGTTTTTCTTAGTGACCAATTTCCATTTGCACGTTTAATTTGTTTTATTAAAAATTAATTAGGATATATTCCCCCCGTACACTTGTCACCCGTTCCCTTAGTTGCACTAATAAATTCACTTATTAAATTTAATTAAATGTCAAATTCCCTCACCCTTCCTAAAAGCGTACCTAAAATTAGTCCTAGCTGTCCCTTTATTCCCTCTATTTCCTTTTTAATGACTGATGCCTTTCTAAAACTTAGTTGTGTTTAATTTAGGAAAGTTCTTTAGTTAGACTAGACTAGATTCCTTTCTATGCTTCCACATTCGTTTTTACATTCATTTCCTTTCTTATCTTAGTTCCAATTTAGCATTTCTTGCACATAATTAGTAATTAAATATTTAGATAAAATATTTCTCCTTTTTAATTCTTAACTTGATTTTTATCCATCCCTCTTTTTGTCTTCTTACCCACTTTAGACTTAGGCTTAATTCTTTTTAAGCTAGGCTTAGATTTTTTAAGGGGATTTTATAATTAATAAAATTATCCATTTATTAATTATTTTCAAGTCCGATAATAGTCAAAACAAATTATTGTTTTCTAGGCACCTAGGTTCATTGACTCACCTTTATTAAAAATCACGACATGCCCTTCAATGCACACTCTGTTCTCCAAGGGTGCCACCCACCTTTATTCAAGTTTTATTTATGCGACTGTTGAGGTCTTTTTCTACTTCCAAAAAATTCCCTCCCCTTTTCTACTTTCCTAATTTTGTTTTTCCCTTTCTGTTCCCCCTTCTACACTTACCCATTTTTCCCTCCTATTTTTTCCCTCTCACTACCCCTTTCTAGTTCTAACACTTAGTCACATTTTAGACCGCGAGTTCCTGGGTTGGAGGACTTTCTTTTTCTCACCTCCATCTACAACTTAACTTTACAAGTCCAACCGACCGCAGTGCTATTCCATACTTATCTGATTTTATGATTGCGTGTTCCCAGGTTGATGGGATCGATCTTTCATATCCCCGTGTTCCGTGATAGACATTTTGCACCACAAAGTTCCGCGATCTACATTTTTCGATCCCCAGAATCCCATGAAACTGCCTAAGTGTCGTTCTACCTAACATGAAACCGTACGACTTCTGCACCACCCCACACTTAACAATTTTCATGCCTCTTACCATCGCGGGCTCTCAGGTTTGCGGGTTCACAAAAAATCTCAAGTCACATATTTCCCCCACCCATCCCTGCCATGCTCGCGCCTTTCCCAATGCACATTTACTATGTTTTTAATGCCAATAAATTACCATATAGGTTCGAAGGGATGGACATTAATTAGTGAAAGGCTCGAGGAGACCTCCTATTAAAGCGCATTAAACAAGATTTACGAAGGATTATATTATCTCTCACCTGCGTTCATTCTTAACATAATTTGGAGCAAGTGAACGTCTTCATGGACTTATGGTAGAAATTCGACAACAATTCTATGGAGATACACTAAATATTTTTGGATGCGAAGATCCAAGTTTTCAGTGGTCTAGGGCATATTCCTATTATTCATCCCCTTCTGCCTAGAAGGAAATAATCTGGACGTTTGGAATTGTGCACATAGGGCGTGTCCCGAAAGTTTTTGATTGCAAGGATTTGGTCACCTGGTGCATTGAGAGATACATTCCAAGCCAATAGATCATCCAATTGCAGGACCATTCCCTTGTCTCTCTATCGCCTCAAGTTTTACGTAAGATGTTGAGGCTCCCCGAGCCAATGCTCACCTTTAGAGGTGAAGATTGCAGAGATTTCTTAAGAAAGCATGACAAAGGAATCGACCTCTTACCTGAATTCTTGGAGAACCCATTGGTCATCCACGAGGATATCACAAGATTGCAAGTTGGCACATTCAAAAATACCTTGCGGGAAATTGCATGGCTTTTTACGAGAATAACATGACAGGAAACCATGGCCAGCATCTCCCAGATGATTCTTTACATTCTTTATTTTATGGTAAAGGAACCAGCCATATTTGACTGGGGTAAGTTGATTTCCATTGAAATCTCTTCCCAGTTGATGCAATACAAGAAGGATAGGAATTTTTTTATGTCATCTTATTTGGTCTTTGTGATAGAACATTGCTCTCAGTTCATGAGATTATCTATCTACAAGAAGGTAAACTACGAGTTCGACCCAATAACCTTTTGGTATCAATCATTGTGGAGGCACAAGGCCTCCCAACACTTTCATGAAGTATTTAATGATTTTGTCTCAGTTTTTAAAGAATTGTTGTTTGGAAAAAACGCTCCCCGGATGTCTAACCAGGTGAGTAAGTTCTTGGATAGGAAGGGGATACTAGAACAAATGGAAAATTACAAATTTATAAGTATTTTTGGATCCAAAGAAAATCCTTCCTTCCTTCCATGTCACATATCTGACAAAATGTTTGTTGTTGAGATAGCAAGGCAGTACACCTACTGGTTGCATTTTTTTCCATGAAAAGAGAAAAAAACAATTCATACCTCTTCCTTGGAAAGTCGGGGATTTCATATTAAGGAATATGAACAAGATTGACGAATTCATGGGCCACTTCCAAAACCTCAATTTGAAATATGCTGAAAAAGTAAAAGGATTCGACCCTAATGGTATTTTTTTAGAACACCAATTGGTTGTCAGTTTCAACAATTCTTTCATTAACACTATCCTGAATGAAGATGGAGATAACACCTCAGGCACTCCTACTCGTGACACTGGTTACCTAGAGATAATACTCAACACCAATGAGTGATACAAGCAGAGAGGAAAATTTCAGTGTTAGAAAAGTGCCCAATCCCTGATTGCCATGCCCAAGAGTACAACATCTCAGAGAAGCGCTCCAACGACCTACCTAAGTAAGAAATTCACCCACAGTTCTTCAGGAAGAGGAGGAGATAAGAACCCTCCTTCCGAAAAAATTGAAAGTTATCATAAACTTCCAGTGAGGAAGAAACGAAAACATTATGCAAGAAGAGAAGGGACCTCGAGGGTAAAGTGATATCCACGATCTCTCCCTTGAGGATATGGAGCTAGAAATTGACATTGAGAAAGTGTTCCCAATGACGACCAACTAGAGAACACTGCTCCTTGAAAACATCAGATGGAAATAATTGGGACTGAGACCTTCGATGAAGAGGAATCTTTTGCATTTCAGAGCATTGTTTTTGACAACGAATCCACAAATTTAATTATTGAAAAAATAGATGTAAAGAATAAGAAGGGGAAATATCGTTCAGAGATTAACCTACGGAACATGTGACCTTCCCAGATACACCAAGAAACTAGAGATGCTCTATAAAACTCTATTGATGACCTTGAAGCGAAGAATATAAGGTTAAATGAGATAATCAAAGAATTGGAGGGAGCTTTAATTCCCCTTCCAACGCTGGCTAGTCCTTTAGCAATGATTGGGCCTACCACCCTTATGGAAAAGTTAAAAGGATCGGAAAGCCTTCTCACATCATCCTGAGGATATGTGGAAAATAATATAAATAAAATGATGGAATTAATAACAGAGGCTTGGGAGATGTCAAAGAGTATCGTCTCTTTTGCAACAAGAGCACATGTTTTTCATGAATATCTGCAAGCAGATTTGAAAAACAAGCAAGGTTTCTACCTTGACGCAGTTGTACCATTTGGTGTTAAAGTTACTAATATTATGGAATTAAGAAGAAGAGAGGATGATCTCCCTTCCCCGAATTGAATAAAACAACTGAATGCATGCTGGAAGGAAAAGGTGAAAAATCTGAATGGTATATTTCAAGCATGTAGCCAGGCCATAACTAAAAGAGAGGATCTATTCAAGAAGATAACAGAGATAGACCTAGCTGGCAACACCAATGAATTCCAAGACCCGAAATTGATACCCAACTCGTTGTTTTTAACCAAGCAAGCATTTGATGAACAAGTTGAGATCTTTAAAGGGTTGTCATTTGAAAAATTATATGGCATTCTTGAATACGGTGAAGATGACGTGGAAAACTGGCTAGTTGATTATTTGATTAAAAACCATGATATTAAAGAAGCATTGCGCAAAATTTTTATTGATCTAAGGGACTTGGAAGGTGAACTCTTCAATATAAAAATCCGGCATGAAATCAACGTGGCACCAATGAGGGTCTACATCGAGGAGTGGTTCAAAAAGTTTGTCGACAAGCTTACCAATGAAGGGCAAAGGATGATTGAGACGGTTCCCATAACCGTCGAGGAAATCCATAAAAGGACATCAATGAGCAAATAAAAAACCAGAGATACCATCATAGTAATTTCATATTGATCACATCTTTCTTTCTTTATCAAGATCTTCATCCAATTACTCCACCTCTTTAAATAGAAAGGTTTAACCGAAGACTGATATTTTCCCTTTTTTCTTCTTACCAGGTCTTGCTGCCTTCCACCGCCCACTTTCTTCTTTCTATGAAATTCATTCTTATACATATTTGTTTTATGGTCTACAGGATCCCTAATCCTAGTCATTATGAAAAACACATTTTAATTTCAGAGAATATGTATTGAACTATATATTTTTTAGAAATTCCAAGAGAACTATTTTGGGAACAATCTCGACTATACTTTGTAACCGAGTTTTTTATGAATATAAATTATTTGAGGTTCATCTATCATTATATTCATTTGATCTACCCATGTATCATTCTGTCAAAGTTCTCTTATGCATGTAGATCATTTTATTTTAGTTTTTACGTGATCAAAAATATTTAGCCCTACTATGATGGATGTGAGGAATTCTGTTTATTTGCTTTAAATGTATGAATGGGTGTGTGTTTCCTGGTCAATTCTTAGGAACTCTCTTTTAAAAAGAAAATAAAAATATTTTCCATTTTTTTGTTTTACTTTCTTTAGACGGACTTATTTAAAAGTCCCATATTTTATAAATCTCAGACAGAGGAATACCACCTCTATAAAAGCGCAGGAGGATTTGCATCCTCATGAGGTTGTCGTTTCAGTCCTGATGGATTCAAGCATCAACATTTTTGGTGACCATACTCGGGACATGAACTCAAAATTCGGAACCTGGCCCAACATTCTGAAAGAAATACATTACTTTACCCCAGGGTCACCAACCCCAGCTAGAAATTGGACTGAATAATCAACAAATAATTTTGCACCAATTATATAATCTAGTAATATCAATAGCCCAGACTCGAGAGGAGTTAGAAGGGTCCTGGAAGATCTTAGTCCAAGAATAAGAAAGAGAAATTCTCCTAAGACAAAGGAGATAAGAACGAAAAGATCGAAGGAATCAAATATTGGCTAGAGCAGCACACGAGCAAGGTCAAGATTGAAGCTGGACGAGTACAAGGGACCCATCACTCAGAGTAAAAATAAACAACTCTTTGTCCCTATAAGAGAAATGTCTAATTCTGAAACCTCCTAAAAAATGCCGACAAGAGATGAACAACCCCAGATCAAACATCATGAGGAGAGACAAGGAGGCGAAAGAGATGCTGCAAGAAACCAAGGAATCCCAGGGTTTGGAAATAGAAGGAGGATGAGAGATTCCCCTCTTAATCTCATGGGTGAACAACATGAACTCCCAATTATCCCTAAGGGAACCTTGAAGGAATTTACTGGAGATGGGATAATCGACACAAAGAGGCATTTGTGTTTATTTCTTGACGTTTGTGACTTCCACCGAGTTGAGCATGATGACATCATGGTGATGTTATTTTTGCAAACTTTATTAGAAAGAGATTATGAATGGTATACAACATTGCCTAGTAGATCCATTTGCTCGTTTAATTACCTCGATGTTATGTTCCTTAATATGTTTTCTCCCCCAATTGCCTACCATACCCTCCTCATAGAATTCACATAGATTGGGTTAAGAAAGAATGAAAGGATAAGATATTTTAATATCATATTCAATAAGACTTTGATTAGAATCCCAGAAGAAAAAATACCAAATGACCCGGTCATTCTCGGTTGCTATAAGAACGAAATGCCCCCGAATGTGAAATATGCCATCATGACATCCCAGATGGATAACCTAGAGGAAGCAATGACTAAGGCTACTGAGATGGAAGAAATTATGATTGAAATAGGAACCGACCTCGACATTATATTGGGAAAGGTACAAAGACAAATGGGGAGATTGAATATAAATAATCAAGGAGCTTCCAGTTCGAGAAGAAACAAAGAGTTTAAACCTCGAGAAACTCATAATAAAATGGCAGGATGAGGATTTTTTAAGGGAACCATACCTGACGTAAAAGTTGACCCTGCAACAACACAAGAAACATAACAAAGAATTGATATTGTGCAGATGAATAGGACCATCAAACATATGTAGAATTAAATAACCAATTTGAGAAGGGGAGATAATTACATGCCAAACCTAAGAATGTGAATTCTTGAACAAAGGAGGGACCCTCCCCCCAAAAATAGGGTCATATTCAAGAATACTGAAGACCCACCAAGACCAAGGGTTCCCAGACAACCCACTCCAAATGCGATTGTTTTGGATGATGTCTATGACGAGAACATGACCGAGATAGAAGGATATTACTTACATGATGAATGCTTTGAGACAGTGTAGATGGATGGATGCAAGGTGTCCATGTACATATATGGAGAAGGTGACGATGAACCTAAATTGCAAGAAAACGTCGCCCATACAAGAGGATTTGTAAATAGACCCAAGAATAAAGGCGAATTAGACAAAGAAAAACAAAAATAAAAATCCAGTGAAAAAGTGACGAATGAGAAGGTGACAATTGGAACCACGAAGCAACCCACAACAACAAGCTCAACTCAAATGATGTACAATGTCGTGGAGGACTTAAGTAAACTAAGGATAACCTTTCCTTTCATAGAAGTGGTGAAGATTCCTTAGCAGAGGCATAATATCTTGAAATTGTTGGATGACCCATTAGAGAGAACGAAAACTGTCGTTACCACTCCAAAACAAAACCAGAGCCCATTGACCGCTAAGATGAGAGGTAAAATTCCACCCTTCTACATCTCAATTGAAAACCATGATGTTGCATTACATAACTGTTTAGTTGATACTGGTACAACAAATAATATAATGCCACTCATGGTGATGGAAGCATTGGGCATTAGTTGCACTAAATATTATGAAACTGGTGAGATAATATATGAAATCGATTCAAGAAAAGTGCTGACATATGGAGAAATCAAGGATTTCTATGTGTGGATTACCGTAACTCCCCATATCGTCACGGTTTTTAATATTATTGTGGTAGATCTGCCTCCAACATATGGGGTTGTGTTGGGAAGAGATTGGAGCTCCATGATCAGTGGATATATAATGAATGATGACAACTGTATGATGCTATCGAGAAAAGAGAGAGAAATGATTAAAGTACCCTGAGAGCCCATAAAAGCTTTCTCCTTCAAGAAGAAGGATAATGAATTAATGGAAGACTACATAGACGATGGGATCAGAAACCATGCTATCTTGGACATGGAGTAGAACAAAAACCTAGAATGAGTTCAAGACTTGGAGGACCCAGAATGTGTATTTGAAGGTTATTGGAGAATGTCATTCATTGGAGCATGCTCCAAATGAGGGAATGAAGTTGGGATTGTTCTTGTAAGCCCAGATAAGACAACACATCCTCACGTTGTAAGACTGGAGTTTCCATGCATGAATAACGAGGAAAAATACAAATCTTTAATCTAGGGGATGATCCTCGCACAAGGAATGAAAATAGAACATCTCATTGTGACTGGAGATTCAGAGTTGTTCATCAACCAGGTTACCCAAAAATACAAAATAAAAAAGGAAAGTCTTAAATTATATTTCAAAAGAGTTAATGAACTGATGGAATCTTTCAACTCTTTCAATATTGCTTTCATTCCAAGGGGTAAGAACCATAAGGCCGATTCACTAGCTTCGGTAGCTTCATTATCAAATCCAGACGATATCCTGATAAAAACATCTTTCCAAGTGGAAAGGACCTTTAGGCCATCTGTGCTCGATAATATTGAGTACTTGCAAGTGTTTGGCAATGATGAAAAATTGGAGAATTTTTTGTTAAATGATGATGATGAAGAATATGATAAAAATATTGTCATCCCCAAAGACTACATACAAGTTGAATCTTTGTTCACAAAAGATGATTATGACAAGATTCTTTGTGAAGAAGTTTTAGTTCGAAAGACACAAGAGACAAGAAAAGTCAATATCTGGATGGACCAGTCCCCAAAATATGTCAATTTGGGAATCGATTTCACCCCCGAATATGTTGACGTGTTTTCTTAGACTTATGATGACTTAAAGGCTTATGACAAAACGATATTCCAACATGTCATTCCTTTGAGGGAAGAAGCCAAAATGGTGTAACAAAAAATAAGAATTATGAATCCCAAGTTGAAGGCTCTGGTAAAAATTGAGTTGGAGAAGTTGAAGAAAGCAGGGTTAATTTATTCCATCATACATTCATACTGGCTCTCAAATCTAGGTATTGTCAGGAAGAAGACCGGGAAAATCTGAATGTGCATCGACTTCAAAGATCTTAACAAAGTGAGTATTAAATAAATTTTTTCACTGCCCAACATGGAGTTTCTGCTGCAATAAGTCATGGGATTGTCATGCATGTCTATGTTGGATGGTTTCTTTGGATATAATCAAGTTTTGGTGGCTAAAGAGGATAGAGAAAAAAAAACATTTATCACACCATGGGAAACATATGCATATGCTAGAATGCCCTTCGGTTTGAAGAACGCTAGGGCTACGTTCCAAATAGCCATGGATCATGCGTTCAACGGACTAATAGGAAAGTTCATGGCATGCTACCAAGATGACTTGAGAGTGCATTCAAGAAAAGGGAGGATCACATCCATCATTTAAGAAAAGTATTTGAAATGTGTAGATCATACGATGTCTCTCTCAACCCAAAGAAATGCTTGTTTTTTGTGACTCAAGGAAAGATGTTAGGCCGCATTGTATGCAAGGAAGGGATTTACATTGACCCAAAAAGAGTTAAAGTGGTTAATGAACTCAACCCCCCGATATCAAAGAAGGGATTCCAGTCATTCTTCAGGAAAATTAATTTTGTTCGAAGATTTGTTCCTAATTATGCAAGCATCGTAAAACCCATCAATTTATTGTTGAAAAAAGAATAGAGGTTCGAGTGGACAAAATATACTCAGGAATCATTCAACAAGATCAAGGGGGCCATCACCACCGTCCCCATCCATATTAGTCTAGATTTTCAAAAGGATTTCATTACCTATTCATTTTCTACATAGGTAGTTGTCACGTCCATCTTAACTCAGAAAAATAGCAATGGAGAAGAGCTCCCCATAAGTTTTATGAGAAGAAATTTACATGACCACGAGTTGAGGTATTTAGAACTTGAGAAACATGTGTTGGCCTTTGTAAAATCTATGGCACACTTTCAGACTTATATACTCAACTCTCATGTGATTGCCTATGTTCCCTCGTCCCCTGTCAAGATGCTCCTAAATAAACAATTGAGGGAAGGAAAATGGGTCAACTGGTTAGCGAAAATCCAAGAGTATGATATCGAGATCAAACCATTGAAGGAAATAAAAGGACAAGGATTATGCAAGCTTATGACGAATGGGGACTTAGTTGATGGAATGATTTCAATCTCATTCGAGGAACCATTAGTTGATTCAGATTGTTACAGAGATATCATATTTTATTCAAGATCCGGGAAGTTGCCTGTTACAATGAGTTACAAGGAGAGAAGGACACTAAAGATGAAGGCGAACTAGTATGTATTGATTGCTGACATACTTTTGAGAAGGAATTTCAATGGTATATTGTTGATATGCGTCAATGAGAATCAAGCTCCAACATTGATCAAAAAATTCCATGAAGGAATATGTGGGGGAAACTTTTCACCCACTGCAATTGCTCACAAAATAATTAGAGCAACATTCTACTGGTCGTCAATCTCCAAGGACTCCTATGTTGCAATAAGGAGATGTTTTTCATGCCAACATTTCTTAGGAAAAATGAAAAAGGTTGCAATGCCTCTATAGCCGATTGTGGTGGAACAACCATTTTCCAAATGGGGACTTGATGTTGTTGGGATGATTAATCTGAAATCTAGAAAAGGGCACATGTACATACTAACAACTATCGATTATTTCAAAAAATGGCTAGAATAAATGGTGTAGAAGAAGGCCAATGCTAAAGAATTGATTGGATTCCTCAAAGATAACATTCTGTCAAGGTTTGGCGTTCCTAATAAATTCATCATAGAAAACAGTTTGATCTTAATTGGTTCAAAATTCATGGAGTTTTGTGGACAATATGGGATCATTATGAGCCAGTCTTGAAATTATTATCCATAAGGAAATGGCCTTGCCGAATCCATGAACAAAGCACTTGGGAAGATATTGAAGAAAACTATTGATGGAAACCAAAGAAATTGGCACCTGAAGCTGATAGAAGCATTATGAGCAAGCAGGACAACCCCAAAATATAGTACCAGGATGACTCCATATCTATTGGTCTATGGGAAAGAGGAAAAAATTCCAATTAACCTTGAGCTTAACGCATTGATCTCTGTGGTTAATACAAAAGATACAAAAGACACTTCACCTACTCAAAAAAGGATCAATCAATTGCTAAAACTAGATGAGGAAAGAGGCAAAGCCCTAAACCAGACTTCTCAAAGGAAGCATATCATCAAAAAGTATTTTGATCAAAGCACAAGTATGAAGAATTTTCAGAAGGGAGAATCGATACTGCTATGGAACAAAGCCAAGGAAAATCCATCCATGCACACAAAGTCCAAAGCACTCTGGATCAGACCCTATGTCGTCAAAAAGATATTGGGCTTCAACTCATATATGCTTCAGGATATGAAAGGAAAAGGTCAATGCTTCCTATCAACG
Source organism: Picea engelmannii (assembly GCA_009831015.1). Lineage (NCBI taxonomy): Eukaryota > Viridiplantae > Streptophyta > Pinopsida > Pinales > Pinaceae > Picea > Picea engelmannii. The sequence continues at coordinate 204,828 of ML782299.1, forward strand.
GGCAACATCTGAAAGGTTTCTTCTCCTAGCACTTTTCATTCTCATTGTACATAGTTTTATTTTTAGTTTGTATATTCTTAATCTGACTCCATAGCCCAATGGGCAGAAGCACCTGGTCACAAAGAGATTATGGATTCTTGACAACCCACAGGGGGTCATAATCCCACAGTTGGAGCTTGTTGTTGAGGTCATTTTCTGCTTCCAAAAAATTCCCTCCCCTTTTCTACTTTCTCGATTTCGTTTTTCCCTTTCTTTTCACCCTTCTACACTTACCTATTTTTCCCTCTTCTTTCCCCCCCCTCACTACCCCTTTCTAGTTATAACACTTAGTCGCATTTTAGACTACGGGTTTCCAGGTTGGAGGACTTTCTTTTTCTCACCTCCATATACAAATTCACTTCACGAGTCCGATCGAATGTCGTGATATTCCATACTTAGCCGATTTTATGACCATGGGTTCCCGGGTTGACGGGATCGAGATTTCGTATCCTCGTGTTCCGTGATAGACATATTGCACCACAAAGTTCCACGATCTACATTTTTGATCCCCAGATTCCCATGAAATTGTCTAAGTGTCGTTATTCCTAACATGAACCCATCCGACCGCTGCACCGTCTCACACTTAGCCATTTTCACGCCTCTTACCATCGCGGGCTCTCGGGTTACTGTGTTCAGAAAAAATCTCAAGTCACATATTGCCCCCGCCCATCCTCACCACCCTCGGGCCTTTCCCAATGCACATTTACTATGCTTTTAATGCTAATAACTTACCATACACATTCAAAGGGATGGCCATTAATTAGCAAAAGTATCGAGGAGACCTCCTATTAAAGCGCATTAAAGAAGATTTACGAAGGATTATATTATCTCCCACCTGCGTTCATCCTTAACATAATTTGGAGCAAGTGAATGTATTCATCGACTTATGGCATCAATTCGACTACATTTCTGAGGAGATACACTGAATATTTTTGGATGCAAAGATCATAGTTTTCAGTGGTCCAAGGCATATTCCTATTATTCATCCCCTTCTGCCCAGAAGGAAATAATCTGAACGTATGGAATTGCACGTTCAGGGTGTGTCCCAAAAGTTTTAGATTGCAAGGAGTTGGTCACCTGGTGTGATGAGAGATACATTCCAAGACAACAGATCATCCAGTTGCGGGATCATTCCCTTGTCTCTATGTCACCTCAAGTTTTCTATAATATGTTGAGGTTCCCCGAGCCAACACTCACCTTCAGAGGTGAAGATTGCGGGGAGTTCTTAATAAATCATGACAATGGAATCAAACTCTTACCTGAATTCTTGGAGAACCCAACGGTCATCCTCAAGGATATCACAAGATTTCAGGTTGGCACATTCAAAAATCCCTTCCGGGAAATTGCATGGATTTTTACTAGAATAACAAGACAAGAAACCACGACCAGAATCTCTGGGATGATTCTTTACATTATTTGTTTTACGGTCAAGGAAAATGCCATCTTCGACTGGGGTAAGTTGATTTCCATTGAAATCTCTTCCCAGTTGGTGCAATACAATAGGGATAGGAAATTTTTTATGTCATCTTATTTGGTCTTTGTGATAGCACATTGTTGTCAGTTCCCGAGATTACGTATTTGCAAGAAGGTAAACTATGAGTTCGACCTAGTAACCTTTTGGTATCAATCATTGTGGAGGAACAAGGCCTCCCAACACTTTTATGAAGTATTTAATGATTTTGTCTTAGTTTTTAAAGAATTGTTGTTTGGAAAAAATGCTCCCTGGATGTATGACTAGGTGAGTAAGTTCCTGGATAGGAAGGGGGCACTAGAACAAATGGAAAATTACAATGTTATAAGGATTTTTGGATCCAAAGAAAATCCTTCCTTCCTTCCATGTCACATATCTGACATAATGTTTGTTGCTGAGATATAAAGGCAGTACACCTATTGGTTGCATTTTTTTTCCATGAAAAGAGAAAAAAACAATTCATACCTCTGCCTTGGAAAGCCAAGGATTTCATATTCAAGAATATGAACAAGATTGACAAATTCATGGGCCACTTCCACAACCTCAATTTGAAATATGCTGAAAAAGTAAAAGGATTCGACCTTAATGATATTTTTTTAAAACACCTATTGGCTGTCAGTTTCAACAATTATTTCATTAACACTATCCTAAATGAAGATGGAGATAATGCCTCAGGCACTCCTTCTCGTGACACCAACAACCTAGAGAAAATTCTCAACACCAATGAGTCGTACAAGCAGAGAGTAAAATGTCCGGGTGAGAAAAGTGCCCAATCCCCGACTGTCCCGCCCAAGAGTACAACATCTCGGAGCAACGCTCCAACGACCTACCCAAGTAAGAAAGTCACCCATATTTCTTTAGGTGGAGGAGGAGATAAGAACCCTCCTTATGGAAAAATTGAAAGTTCTCATAAACTTCCCGTGAGGAAGAAACAAAAAAACATTGTGCAAGAAGATAAGGGACCTTGAGGAGAAAGTGATATCCATGATCTCTCCCTTGAGGATATGGAGCTATAAATTGACATTGAGAAAGTGTTCCCCAATGACAACCAAATAGAGAACACTGCTCCCTAGAACCCTCAGATGGGAATAATTGGGATCGATACCTTCAATGAAGAGGAATCTTTTGCACTTCAGAGCGCTGTTTTTGACAGCGAATCCAAAAATTTGATTATTGAAAAAATATATGTAAAGAATAAGAAGGGGAAATATCGTTCACAGATTAATCTGCAGAACATGCAACCTTCCCAGATATCCCAGATACATCGAGCAACTATATATTATCTAGACAACTCTATTGACAACCTTGAAGCAGAGAATGTCATGTTAAATGAGCTAATCAAAGAATTAGAGGGATCTTTAATGTCCCTTCCAATGTTGGCTAGTCCTTTAGGAATGATCGAGCCTACCACACCTGCGACAAAGTTAAAAGGATCGACAATCCTTCTCACATCATCCTGAGGCTATGTGGAAAAGAATATAAAGAAAATGATGGAATTAATAACATAGGCTTGGGATATGTCAAAGAGTATGGTGTCTTTTGGAACAAGAACACATGATTTTCATTAATATATGCAAGCATATTTGAAAAACGAGCAAGGTTTCTACCTTGATGCAGTTGTATCATTTGGTGTTAAAGTTACTAATATGATGGAATTGAGAAGAATAGAGGAGGATCTCCCTTCCCTGAACCGAATAAAACAGCTGAATGCACGCTGGAAGGAAAAGGTGAAAAATCAGAATGGTATAGTTCAAGCATGTAGCTAGGCCATAAATAGAAGAGAGGAACTATTCAAGAAGCTAACAGAGATAGACCTAGCTAGCAGCACCAATGAAGTCCAATACCCGAAATTGATACTTAACTCGTTGTTTTTAACTAAGCAAGCATTTGATGAACAAGTTGAGATCTTTAAAGGGTCTTCATTCGAAAAATTCTATGGCATTCTTGAATATGGTGAAGATGACGTGGAAAACTAGATAGTTGATTATTCAATTAAAAACCAAGATATTGAAGAAGCATTGCACAACATTTCTATTTATTTAAGGGACTTGGAAGGTGAACTCTTCAATATAAAAATCCAGTATGAAATCAACGTGGCACCAATGAGGGTCTACATCAAGGAGTGGTTCAAAAAGGTTGTCGACAAGCTTACCAATGAAGGGAAAAGGACGGTTGAGACGATTCCCATAACCACCGAGGAAATCCATAAAAATACATCAATGAGAAAATGAAAAACCATGAGATACCATCATAGTAATTTCACACTGATCACATCGTTTTGTCTTTATCAAGCTCTCCATCTAGTTACTCCACCTCTTTAAATAGAAAGGTTTAACCGAAGACTGATATTTTCCCTTTTTTCTTCTTACCAGGTCTTTCTACCTTCAATCCCCCACTTTATTCTTTCTATGAACTTCATTCTTATACATATTTGCTTTATGGTCTGTGGGAGCCCCAATACCAGTCATTATGGAAAACACATTTTAATTTCATAGAATATGTATCGAACTATATATTTTTTAGAAATTCCAAGAGAACTATTTTGGGAACAATATCGACTGTACTTTGTAACCCAGTTTTTCTGAATATAAAGTATTTGAGGTTGATCTATCATTATCTTCATTTGAGCTACCCATGTATCACTCTGTCAAAGTTCTCTTATGCATGCAGATCATTTTATTTTAGTTTTTATGTGATCAGAAATCTTTAGCCCTACTATGAAGGATGTGAGGAATTATGTTTATTTGCTTTAAATGTACGAATGAGTGTGTGTTTCCTGGTCCATTCTCATGAAATCTCTTTTAAAAAGAAAATAAAAATATTTTTGTTTTTTGTTTACTTTCCTTTGATGAACTTCTTTAAAATTCCCATATTTTATAAATCTTAGACAAAGGAGTACCACCTCTATAAAAACACAGGAGGATTTGCATCCTCATGAGGTTTCTATTTTGGTCCTGATAGATTCAAGCATCAACAACGACGTGCCCTTCAAGACACACTACGTGCTCCAAGGGTGCCACTCGCCTTTGACTAATTTTGGTAGTTGTCAAACCCTTGGAGTCAATACTCCATCAGGCGACCTTGTGAGAGACCAAGGGCCTCTAAGGAATAAGGAGCCTGCCTTATTGCATGCCCTTTAGAATCTTCATGAGTGAATGCCTCAATACTCCTTCATGACATCGTGGATCTTTTGAACTAGGTAATCGTTAACCTACAATTTGAGCCATGAAGAGAGTGCTAGTAGGTTGTGGCATGCCTCCTGCCACACCTCTCCCTCAATCCCTGGTTGTTCTACATGGCCCCTTTACTCCTTATGTGATTCTTATTAGAAAACAATCGTCATCCTGCATCCATCAACAAAACACTGTCAACGATCCATAAACAACATCATAATATACCTGATCATATGTCACATATGCCAAAAATAAAAATACCCAAACCATATACAGTCCACTCCCTGACTCGATCCAGAGTCCCAAGGGGTCCATTGATTCCATCGACATCCTCAATTTTTCAAGTTTCCTACACACTCTGGAAAAACCTGTCAATATCACCTGTCTATACATAGATATCAAATAACATAATCACAATCCAACATCATTTTAAGCATCCATAAGAGAACAAATAACCATATACTAAAACTAGATCACTTGCACAGAAGTGTCCTCAAAGAATAAGTCAAATCATGTGCGCATAAGAGCAAGATGTTACATACACCCCCTCTTGTTTTAAACTTCGTCCCAAAGTTTCACAGTATAATTTGCAGTAAATAAAGTATCTTACAATATCTAAATGTCGAACTATAAAAAAAAAATAGAAACTGCTGATGCATATCTTATGCATTCTCCCAGGTAGTCGAGTGTGGACTATAATTGTCCCACTAGACTTTGACCTGATCGAATGTTCAAAGCCATAGTTGTTGAATGCGATGGTCCAGAATGCGGATTGGCTCCGCCGTGAGTGCACCCTCGTTCGACACCTGCAAGAAAATTATGTCAATCACATGTGTAAGATCACTAACATAATGTCTCAAAACAGATACATGAAAACTATCGTGCATACGCCTCAATGAATCAGGCAAGGCTAGTTGATAGGCCATGGGCCCTTTCTTTTCCACAACTTTGAAAGGTCCCACAAACCTAGGAGATAGTTTAACACCCTTTCAAAACTTGATCAAATTCTTGTGCGGTTTCACCCTCAAGAAGACTCGATCACCAAATTCATAACTACGGTCAACGCGATGTGCATCGACATAACTCTTCTATCGATCTTGCGCTTCTTCAATCCTTTGTCTTATCGTTGGGATTTTTTCTTCCATTTCTTGGATCACTTCGGGTCCTACCAAGACCCTATCCTCAAGTCGATCCCAACTCAAAGGAATCCGACACGGTCGCCCGTAAAGAAACTCAAATGGCGCCATCTTAATGGTGATTTTATATTTGTTGTTGTATGCAAACTCTACCAGTGGAAAGAACTCCCAATGCTTGTGTTTTTCCATCACATACATACGCAACATATCTTCCAATATTTGGTTCGTTCTTTTTATTTTTCCATCTTTCTCCGAGAGATATGTGGTACTAAATTTAAGTTGGGTTCCCAAGGCCTCTTGGAAACTAGTCCAAAATCATCCTGTAAACACCGATCCTCGATCAAGTATGAACCTCTTAGGCACACCACGCAATATCACTATATCACTGATAAAAAATCTAGCTATGTCTGGCGCCTGATACATCGTACGTACAAGGATAAAATGTGCACTCTTCATCAGAGTATCTACTACCACAAAAATTGAGTCGTGCCTCCTTGCCGTCAACAACAATCCGACAATGAAGTCCATTGAAATGAACTCCCATTTCGATTATAGAATAGCGTGTGGTTGTATTAATCCTGCTGGATGCCTATGTTCAACCTTCACTTGCTTACATTCTAGACATCTCGCCACGTAGTTGACTATGTCTGCCTTCATTCCTTTCCAGAATAATAAGGGTTTAAGCTCTACCCTCATCTTCATGACTCCTGGATGAGTCATGTACACTGCTCTATGAGATTCATTTAGGATCAAACTTCTCAACTCGTCGTTAGGCAGTACATAAATCCAGTTATTATATCTCATTAATCCATCATTTTCCACAATAAATCCCTCAAATTTTGGTACCAACATGGTGTTTGGTCCGATATTTTCATTAACCTCTTTATACTAGTCATCGTTGCACTATATAGTTAGAATATTTTCACAAATATCCTTTTGAAGAGGTATCACCGAAAATATGCGTGGTCTCCAACTCAATGCATTTTCCACTTTGTTCATTGTTCCTTTTATGTAGGTAATCTCAAAATCATACTTGCTAAGCAGTTCCGATCAACGCCTTTGCTGCACATTCAAGTCACTTTGCGTAAATATGTGCTACAAACCACAATGGTCTGTTTTCAGTTCGAATTTCCATCCAATCAGGTAGTGTCTCCACACTTCGAGGGCATACACAATGGACAATAACTCCAAATCATCCGTCGCATAGTTCTCCTCATGCTTTCTTAACTTCCTTGAGATGTAAGCGATCACTCGACTGTCTTGCATCAAGACTCTGCCTAATCCTTCCTTGGATGTGTTTGTGCATACCAAGAAGTCCTCATCCATGTTAGGTACTTTTAGTATCGGCGTTTTCGTCAACAACACCTTGAGCCTTCAAAATGATTCTGCGCATTTCTCGATCCATACAAACTTCTTGTTTTTCTTCTCCAATTCCGTGATCATATTTTCTATCTTCGAAAAACCTTCGACGAACCGTCGATAATATCCCGCTAAACCCATGAATCTACGTACTTCGGGTACGTTTGTCAGCACAAGCCATTCCATAATAGCCTCTACCTTCGTTGGATCCACAACGATACCTTCGTCGGAGAAAACATACCCTAAATAATGAATCCTCGACTGATAAAAAGAGCATTTCACTAGTTTCCCGTATAATTTGTTCTCTCGTAAGAAATGTAGTACCAAGAACAAATGTTCATCATGTTCATCCATTGTTCGAGAATATATCAAATGTCGTCAATGAATACTTGAACAAACTTATCCAATTATTCATGGAACACCCCATTCATCAAGCTCATGAATACCCCTTGGGAGTTTGTTAGTCCAAACGGTAACATGGTAAAATCGTAATGTCCAAACCTCGTCTTGAATGTAGTCTTAGAAATGTCTTCCTCCTGGAACTGGTGATACCCTGATATCAAGTTGATCTTTGAAAACACTGTCGCTCCTTTCATTTGATCAAACAAATCGTCTATTCTTGGAAACAGATACTGGTTCTTGATCGTTGCCTTGTTCAATTGATGATAGTCAATGTAGAGTCTCCACGACCCATCCTTCTTCCATATGAAAAAAACAGGTGCACCCTAAGGTGACACACTTGGACGTATAAGTCCTAGGTCCAACAACTCATTCAATTGCATTTTCAACTCTTGTAAATCAGGGGTCGACATCCAATAAGGCGTTCTTTCTATCGGTTCAGTTCCAGGTTTTATTTCGATGGTAAATTCCAATTCCCTTTCGAGCGGAAAACCTGATAACTCTTCTGGGAATACGTCCACAAATTATCGTACTACTGAAAGGTTTTCTAGTCCCTTCGCCACACCCTTGTCAATTAGCGCTAAGATTTCATATAGATTTCATCCTTTGCGCATACTCTTACATAGTTGTAGGGAAGAAATGAACCTTAGGGAAACTCGTTGGTTTCTTCCTACAATCACTCGTCTCTGTCCCTCATCATTGGTCAAACTCAACTATTTCATCTTACAGTTGAGTATCATATCATGCGATTCCAACCAGTCCATACCGATCACGATGTTGTAATTCCTAATATCGTGACGTACAGGTTGGCCTTCATGAAAAAATCTACCAGGTTAAGGCTATAGTCCTTAACCTTTCCTCCAAACTTCTGCTTGGTTCCCGAAGCCATTTCCACGTAGCTAAACTCATCCTATTCAGCTTCCTTTACCTTAATTCTCTTTAGTGCTGCACCGGAAATAAATCTCTTTGTAGCACATAGATCTATTAAAATATTAAATTTCTGGTCAGTGATGGTACCTGACGTCTCGAGCACAGTAGACTAGTGCTCGACCTGATGGTTATTCACCACTGCATGAATCGGGTGGGCCTTACCCAAATCTCCTACCGTAGTGTGTCTGGATGACCCAGATGCTTTGGCCCTCTCAATCAGATAGTCATGCTGGTAATGTGGCTCTCCACATGTCCAACATCTATTCTTCGATCCTGTACTCCTGGTCCCTGAAGTAGAAGCTGAGGGCCTACCATCCTGGAACCCTGGTCTGTTTTGCTGAACATGCCTGAACTACTGTTGCTGCAGACGAAGCAATTATTGGTGTTGTGTTACTCTTTAGGGAGTCCACTACTGAGGCACTGATCATCATGATGTCGTGAACGTGGATCCTCTCAGAGTGCTTCGATACCATGACACATGTCTAGCAGGTGTCTAATGCTGCTGCGCACTAGATATCACGTATCCCATTGGTCTCGCATGAGTATTTCTATCACCCCTGCTGATAATATCTTCCTCAGCTATGAGGGCATTTTGGACAACATCATGCAACATTTCAGGCATTAGGATCCTCACTTTCGCACAAATTATGACGTTAATTCCGAACACAAATGTTTTGACCTTAAGATTTTCAGTGTTCAGATTTGGAGCATACCTAAGTAGCTCCATGAAGTGGGCGTCATACTTAGGAACCGTATGACTGCCCTATTATAAGGCGTTGAATTGATTGAGTTGGCACTCAATGAATTCATCAGATAAATACCTCTCCTAGAACCACTCCTCGAACAGTTCCCATGACACATCTTCGATGACCATGCTCAGTTGTGGCAGGAACATCTTCCACCATAGAAGAGCGCTCCCCTTCAACTGAAATATCGCCATGCGGACTTTCATGTTGGAGGTATAGTCACGAAGTGCAAAGCACATTGCCATGTTCTCCAACCATGCCTTGGTGGATGTGCCATCTGTGGCACCCAAGAACTCAGGAAACTTAACCTTCTTGAGTTCTCAGTGAACGATACCTTTATCGGCTGGTGTGCACTATGGACCCTTAGGGGGTACATGCTCCCTGGCCTCATATCTATCCAGATGGATAATCAAGGCCTCTAACATCCTCTGAAAGGACCTCATGAACCCAATGACATCCCCCACAATAATATGTCCTTGTCCAATGACTTGTTCTTCTCCTTGGGGGTTATTGTTAAGAAGAAAACATCAATATAGCATGGAAAAACCTCAGGAAAAGTACTCAACGCCTTGAAACAGAGATAATTTCAGATAATAAGCCTCTTCGAGGGGGCAACCTCCTTTTACCCCACTTAAATGTTCAAGTACAAGATGATTCAAAATGA